>WOXC01007774.1:0-289286 GCA_011680675.1 Gymnobelideus leadbeateri
AAAGGGGTGGCTAGGTGGCGCAGTGAGTAAGAGCGCTGGCCTCGGAGTTGGGATGACCCGAGATCAAATCTGGCCTCAGAAAACGAGCACCCACGCATAAACAATGACTAGCCGTGTAACCTTGAGCAAGTTACTTAACCCCAATTGCTTTAAAAAAAAAAAAAAAGATTTTGAAGTGTTGGATAAGAAGATGAAGAGTTACAGTGCAGGTTATTTTCATCATGTCTGCTATTCAAAGGCAAGGTCTCAAAAGGAAGGTATGAATCTGGCTAAATAGAAAAGTGATTACAAATATAATGTATAAGAATTTGACTTCTAGAGGGCAGAGCCAAGATGGCGGAGTAGAAACAGTGCGTCCAAGCCACTCAGCCCCCCGATTACCTCCAAACTATGTGAAAGGGGACTCTGAACAGCTTCTGGAGCCCTAGCACCCACAGAACGACACAGAGAAGCTAACCTCCCGCTGAGGACAGTGCAGCAGCTCTGCAGGAACGACCAGCACAGTGGTCTGGGAGCCAGCAGTGCAGCCCGCAAAGCGCAGGGAGCCGAACACAGGTCTGCCTGAGTCGCAGTTTTAACCCCAGGGGGGCAGGGCCAGCAGCTGGCTGGAGGGACCCCAGAACACCTGCAGTTGTGGTGATTCGAGAATTATCAACATAGACATGCCTAGGACAAAGTGAGAGGTTAGTGCTCTATGGACTTTGGGACCAGTATTTGGGGAACGCGTCGGCTTCCTCTCCTGGGGGCTAGAAGCTGCTGAGGAGACATGCCATTTTGTAGTTTTCAGAGGCAGCTCCAGCTCCTGGCCTGCAAACTGTAGGGAGATCCAGCAATCAGTCTTGGGGGGTAATTGCTCTTGCTTTAACCTCCCTGGATCTGGATTGTGATTTGGGGTGGAGGTCTTGGGTAGGTTTCCAGCTTGCCAGAAACAGAAGTTGCCCCCCCACACGTTTGGAACAAAAATTCCCCTATCTGTCAGCAAAGCCATAGTGTGGCAACAAGCCCAAAAGTCAAATAATTAAGTGGCAACAAGCCAAGGCAAAGTAAACAAATTAAACAGAAAAATGCGACCCTAGACTCCTACTTTTGGGGCAAAGAGGGTCGAAGCATAGGGGAAGAGGACTGTGAGGTAAGAAGTCCTGCTCCAAAAGCCCCAGGGGAAAACATGAGTGGGTTGCAGGCCATAGAGGACCTTAAGAAGGACTTTAAAAATCAAATAAGAGAAGTGGAGGAAAAATTGGAAAGGGAAATGAGAAGGATGCAGGAAAAGTATGAAATGAGGGTCAACAGCCTGACTGAAGAAAAAAACACCTTAAAAAATAGACTAACTCAAATGGCAAAGGAGGCCCAAAAGGGCAATGAGGAGAAGAATGCCTTAAAAAGTTGAATTTGCCAGATGGAAAAAGAATCTCAAAGGTTCACTGAGGAGATTCATTCCTTCAGAGTTAGAATGGAGCAAATGGAAGCTAGTGACTTTATGAGAAATCAAGATGCTGTTAAGCAGATACAACAAATGAAAGAATAGAAGGCAATGTGAAATATCTCATTGAAAAAACCACTGACCTGGAAAATAGATCCAGGAGAGACAATTTAAAAATTATTGGACTACCTGAAAGCCATGATCAAAGAAAGAACCTAGAAATCACCCTTCAAGAAATTCTCAAGGAAAATTGCCCTGATGTTTTAGACCCAGAGGGCAAAATAGAGGTTGAAAGAATCCACAGATCACCTCCTGAAAAAGATCCCAAAAAGAAAACTCCCAGGAATATTATAGCCAGGTTCCAGAATCCCCAGATCAAGGAGAAAATACTACAAGCATCCAGGAAGAAACAATTTCAATATTGTGGAAACACAATCAGAATAGCCCAGGACCTGGCAGCTTCTACACTGAGGGATCGAACGGCATGGAATATGATATTCCAGAGGGCAAATGAGCTGGGAATGAACCCAAGGGTCACCTACCCAGCAAAACTGAGTATTTTGTTTCAGGAGAAAATATGGTCATTCAGTGGAATAGAGGACTTTCAAGCATTCTTGAGGAAAAAACCAGAGTTGAATAGAAAATTTGACATCCAGACACAAGAAGGAAGAGATGCCTGAGAAGGTAATCAGGGAAAAGAAATCAAAAGGAACTTATCAAAGTTGAACTATTTACATTCTTATATGGAAAAACAATAACTGTGACTGATGATATCTTTCTCACTATGAAAACAATGGAAGAAGGGTGTATGGTCATATGAATACATATGTGAATGTGTGTGTATATGGTTACAGTTATATATGGATAGAGGGCATAGGTTGAATTTGTTGGGAAGGGATGATACTTAAGGGGTGAAATTATGAGGTGAGAGAGGAAAGTGGCAAGAGGAGATGAGGAGAGACAGGGTAGGGTACGCTATCTCATCTAGGAGAAGCAAGGGGAAGTGGTTGCAAGGGAGGGGGAGAATAGGAAGGCAAAAAGGCAAAACCACATTCTCATTGAATTTGGTTCAGGGAGAGAATGACATACATACTAAATGGGATATCTAAACCTACAGCAGAATAGGGGGAAGGGGGATGAGAGGAGGGATGATGGATGGGAGGGCATCCTTGCGGGGAGGGGAGGTTGGAAGTACCCACTATAGAAGAGGGACAGGATCAAGTAGGGAATAGACCAGGTGGGGGTGGGATGAGTGGGAGGGAATTATAAGCAGCCTTGTACAATATATGTACTATGATAATATTTTGCATAGCTAGACATGTACAACATATACTGAATTATTTATCTCCCCAGAGGGAATGGGTGACAAAGGAGGAAGGAAATAGATCTGAAATTCAAGGTCTTAAGATTAAATGTTTCAAATATATATAAATACTATTATTAATACTCTTTTGCTTGTAAGTGGGAGATAAGATGTGCAGGCATTGGGTCACAAAGATTCACCTTCCTCTAATGGAAAAGTTAAAGGGGGTATGGGAGATGATATGGGAGAGAGCAGATTGGAGGAAGCAATATCTTGCGGGACTGCTATTCTGGGAGGGTGGGTAGGGGAAAAACAAGGGGGGAAATGGTTGTAACTCAAAATCTGGAGGAAATGAATGATGTAAAACAGAAGTTAATAAAGCATTTGTTTAAATTAAAAAAAGAATTTGACTTCTGGAACATAGTTTAAAAATATATGGATGATGAACAATTGGTTAGACTTAGAATGTACCTCATAAGATTGGTAAGAACACATTTGCCTATACTTCAACAAAAGGAATTTCAGCTAAAAAGGAGACAGAGAAAGAAAACTGCTGACATATATTCACCAAACAAAGTAGTTTAGGAAGTTTTAACAATGTAAAAAAAATAATAGTGTTAGAGTTGCCCAGAAATCCAGAGGAGACAAAATTCAATAAAGGAAACCTTAGGTATTTTTATACAGATGGATGAAATGTGGCTAACAAGTAAAGTGAGCTGGAAATTCTAACACAAGGAGGCAAATTTGCAATCATAGATACCACTGAGTCTTGGTGGGATTAATTCTATGATGAAAAGATATGCTTCTGGAAGTTTGCAGATAATTGAAAAGGAAAGAATTAGATATAAAAAGGCAGGAGGGAAGGGGAGAAATATTGAATGTTAAGAAGATAAAGTCATATGAAGAAGAGAGCAGTCCAGTATTTGGATCCAAGGTAATTACTCGACTCAGTTCAAACAAAGCAAGTTCACCATTCTTAATGTCCTGTAGTCCCTTCTTTCCAGAGCCTATTCCTCAGTCATAAATTTCACTAATGAGCTCTGGCTCCTCCTGGAGCATGGATGAAAAATGTTTTATTGCTTCATCATATAGACCACTGCCAATCAACACATAAGCAATAGCTAATTCTTCATTTGTATTGTCACTAGCAGCAAAAGGTAGTCATTTTTGTTATGGAAGGGATTTTGCCTGGTTCAGAATCTTTTCAGGATACAGGGAAAGCAAGGAATAAGGAGTGGTGATCCTTTTGTCTCACAGTATGAAGAATCATGGAAATTCAAAAAAGATGCCTCATTGCATTCAACTGAAGGCTAATCTCCCCAGTACTGCTTAGGCAAGGACAGCGGCCAGTAGGACTCAGTGCTCAGAGCCCCCAGGTGCATGCAGCTTGGCCCCCAGAGCCCCCAGGAGTGGTAGTGCAGGGCCAGCTGTGGACAAAGCACCCGAAGAGGCAAGTATATGGACAAATATTAATAGAAGTTTCTATCTCTTTCTGCTCCTCTTCCTCTTCCTCCTCCTCCTCCTTCTTTTTATTCTTTCTCTCAGAAAGAAGACCTAATGATTTCTTGACTTGCTTAAGTGAAAAACATCTATGTCACAATGTGGAAGAACTAAGGAGGGGAACTTTTATTTTTCATACAATTATCAACAGCAATGAGGAACTGGTGACTTAAATGGACGCTAAAACACATGACATATGGAGAGAATATCTTTTAATATATTCAGAGGAAAAAGAAAAATATCCTATGACCTAAAATACTATAGGGAAGTCAGAAGGAAGAGTGGAAAACTCTTGGGAATGAAATTATAACAACAGAAAGACAATTTTGATGAGAAAGAAATGGGAAACCATCTAAAAAGACTTACATAGAAGTACACATTAGTTCATTAACCTATTTAGATGTTCAAATGACAATAAATAGAAGAGAATAGCAAGAGATAAAAGAATAAACATTAGATTGAATGCAATATGATTTAATTGAGTTCATTAAATCCCTACTATGTGCTAATGAGGGCAGCTAGGTGGCTCAGAGGATTAGAGTACTTGACTGGGAGTCAGGACGTCCTTAGTTCAAATCTGGCCTCAGACACTTACTACCTGTGTGACCCTGAGAAAGTCACTTAATCCTGCCTCAGTTTCCTTATCTATAAAGTGAGTTCAAGAAGGAAATGACAAACCACTCCAGGATCTTTGCCAAGAGAACTCCAAAAGGGGTCCGAAAGACCGAAACAACTAAAGTCCGAAACGACTAAACAACAATAACCAAACATTCCAAGGAACTATGTTAGATACTAGGAATAAACAGACTAAAATGAAATAAAAAAAGGAACGAGAACCAAAACCAAAAACCTAGCTCCTCCTGGAATAAAATTATATAAATGTACATACAGACTCTTGTACCAGGTTTAAAAGATTGATTTCATCAATACAAGGTAGTGCTATCCTAGAGGGATAGCAGTTCTTGTGAGAAAGACTGTATTTTAGTGAAGTCTAATCTAAATACAAAACAATGGTCTGATATTTTAACCCCTTCCCACCACCAAAAGAAAGATCTAATGTGATATTAAGATATATGGTAATAGAGTTGAAAGATTGTTTAATTTGTAGTAGAGTCTGGCTTTGAATCCTTATTATGTCACTCACCATCAGATGACAAATCACTAAACATCTCTTGGAATCAGTTTCCTTTTATGTAAAAGGAGGTGGTAGGTTTAGATGTCAATTTAGATGTCAATTCCAGCTCCAAATTTTTGATGAATGAATAATGGCCTATTGTCTATGATGAGGAAAGTAAGAGTTCTACTTAATTCTAAATTGGTCAGACCACCTATTGAGTACTGTGTTTAGTTCCTAACATTACATTTTAAGAACAAAATAAATAAGTTGGAGACTCTTCAGGGAAAAAAAAGGAAGGAAGGAAGGAAGGAAGGAAGGAAGGAAGGAAGGAAGGAAGGAAGAAAGAAAGAAAGAAAGAAAGAAAGAAAGAAAGAAAGAAAGAAAGAAAGAGAGAAAGAGAAAGAGAAAGAGAGAGAGAAAGAAAGAAAGAAAGGGGGGAAGGAAGGAAGGAAGGAAGAACTAAAGAAAAAGAAAAGGCAGCTGGTATGGTTAAGACTTTAAGGATCATGCCTTTTGAGATTTATTTGAAAGAACTGGGTATTTTAACCTGTAGAAGAGAGATGTCTTTAGGGGAAAAGAAAGCTGGTTTTGAATATTTTAAGAGATTTCAGGAGGACATGGGAATAGACTTGTTTTACATAGCCCCAATAGACAAAATGAGGAGTAATGGAAAATATGAAAATAGGGCAGAAACAGGATTGATATAAGAAAAAAATATCCTATCAATTAGAGCTATTTGCAGGTGGAATGGCTGCCTTGGGGGGATACTTGTTTTCTCCTCACTAGGGCTCAGCAACCTTAATGATCATTTGTCAGGTATATTTTTAATGCAGTGGTATCAAATTAAAATAGAAATAGGTGCCACTAAATCATAAATAAGGATCCCTGTGAGACATATATTGACTTAGTTTTAAAATATAATATCATTTATGTTTTATCATATCTTTGTTTATTTTGTTAAATATTTCCCAATTTATTTTAATCTGGTTCAGGCCAAGCATGAGAGTATTATAGGCTGTGTTTTGACACCTTTGATATATCCCTTACTAGTCTATGATTCTCAACCTCACTGGCCTCCTTGCTATTCTTCACACAAGACTTTCCATCTTCCAACTCCAACCATTTTCACTATCTGTCTCTCATGCTTGGAATTATCTCTGTTTTTGTTTCTATTTCCGGGCTCCCTTCAGGTATCATCTAAAATTCTCCTTTCTTCAAATAGACTTTCTCGGTCCCCCTTCATATTAGTGCCTTTCTTCTGAGGTTATCTTCAGTTTATACTGTTATTTAGGTGTTCACATGTTTTATCACGTATTAGATTGTAAGCTCTTTGAGAGCAAGGACTGTTTTTGCAATTTTTTTATACCTAGTGCTTACCACATAATAGATAGTTAATGGTGTTGTTAAACATCTAGTGTATACATAGCACTATGCACTAGATTTTCCAGTATAATTAGTCTCTCTTTAAGGGCATTATAATCTAGTTCACAGAAGTACAAAAATTAATAGCTGAGCAATAAAAGGTAAAATATACTAAGTTCTGGAAAAAGCAGTTGTTGAATTCAGTTATCAGAAGGGGCTACCTAACCTTGACTCCATTGACCCCATGGTTACAGCAGGTTTGAACCAGTTGCAGCTGATCCTGTGTTATCTCTGGAAATTTCCCATTGTTGCACAAGAAGTTTTCTATTCTGGCCAAATATAACCACTCTCCCAGGCTCCTTAATCTTCTCTATGGACTTTTGGTTGTTATACAAAACAACTTATGTAACAGATTCACAAAGTTGTGCCTTCCAGGAGACTCCCTCCCCATTGCCTTTTCTAAGTACTCCAGTACTCTGGTGCTTTGTGGTGTCCCAAATTAAAATTCATATGCCTCTATTAAAGACTCTTACTATTGGTATTTTGGTAGTCCTCTTTATTTCAGGTTGAGAATAAATATATAGAAAATAAATATACTATAGAGACTAAATGATGCAAGAATTTAGAAAAGAGGAAAATCATTGAGGGCTAGGACATACATTAAAGTCCTTAAAGAAGAAGCAGACCTTCATTTAACCTTTAAAGGAGGATTTTAATACAATAGAGAAGTGAGTGTTCTAGGTAAGGGTGACCTGGTGTGACTGAAGGTATAAAGGTGGGAATAATAGGCCATGTTAGTATAAACTCCTTGAGATTAAGAGTCACGAAATATTTATATCTGTATCTCCCTCACAGCCTAGCATAGCACATTACACATAATGGACACTTAATAAATATGTGTAAAGAAAGAATAGTTTAGATTTTAAAGATGGGGGCCACATTATCGATGGATTTCAACACCACACTAAGCATTGTACACATTCATTATTAATCAAAAGGATGGCAAATGTCAAAGTGTGTGAGTAAAATGGAAAACTAAAATATTTGACAAGTAATAACCCAAGTTCTTAACTCTACTTAAAACACCCACAAGCAAAGTTAAATTTGAATTATCCCTCTGTCTCTTTGAGCTGAGTGCAGCCTATTTCATTTTGTACTCATAAAGAAAAGGCACTCTTTTGTCACTTATCCCTATGACCCATATCATATTAGAATTATTGTTATTGGTATCAACTTAATTTTAATAATCACTTTCCTAGGAAGTGATTGTCTTTTCACATAGGCATGTAGCTCCATACTGAGACCATTGTAAATTTATTTTTTCTGTCCCATTAATTTTCACTTGGTTAATGCTAAATGCTGAAACAACAAAGGCATATTGTCAGGATGAAGTGACTGCATGATTTTAATAGCAGGTCCTTGACATTTAGAACAGAAATAATTCTGTTCTAGGTTTCTAAGCAATAGTCCAGAAATTCACAAATGATGAGACCAAGTCAAAAGCCAATAGAAAAAAAGAGAAATATCAGCTAGTGTGTTGACAACATGCTTACCCTTGAAGTGTATGAGCACAACTCTCCACTTTAGGTCCATCACTTATTTCCCAACTTCATCTGACCATACCTATTTATTGGACCTCTTTTGATCAATTGCATCAATTTCCAATCAACTGTGGGAAAACAGAGAGTAAGCCAAGGGCAAGAAGCTAAAGCAGCAATATTAACAGTTGGCAAAAAAGGGATTGAGAAAGTCCCCCATTAATTCAATGGGTACACAGAGGCTGAAGGAGTGTTAGAGAAGAAGGAGATAGTATCTCTAGACACCCAGGTAGCTCCCCTTCCCTACACAATGAGTTCAGTAAGTGGATCATAATTTTTCTCTCCTCCTCCTCAACTCCTGGCCTTATACTGGGACTTTAACACACATACTGACTCTCTCTCACTCTACCCACTCAGTTCCTCAACCTAATCACTTCCTATAATCTATTCCTCCACCCCAACTTAGCCACACACAAAGGTAGTCATACCCTTGATTTTGCCATCACCCACACATGTACAACTTCCACATTCAAGAATTCTGAAAACCGATTCACCTCTCCCTCTCCCTTACTAAACCCTATTCTTCTACTTACCATGACCTTCTAACTCCTGACCTCCTTATTCCCTCCCAGGCCATCTCCCCTTAGAGAACTAATTCGACCTAACACTGCTCTCTTCTCTGAAGTTCCTTTGTGCCTTATTTTCCTGATTTTACCCAGCTGAACCTCAATCTTGGATCATTCCCACTGTCCCCACTTTTGTTCCTAAACCTGTGGTGCTAAGTGAAAGTAGAGAAAGATCTTACCACCATTTAGACTTATTCTACTAGAAATTGATTACACAATCTTTATTGGATCCTCACTTCTGCTAGACAATCCTACTGTACTGTACTGCTCTCATTAACTCACTATCCCATTCTCCACAGCGGCTCTCTCAGCTTTTTTAATCCTTCAAATCTCCCACCATGGCTGCCTCCCACCCTATCTAATATTTTCCAGAAAAAGTTGAGGCCATTAACCATTGCCTCTCCTTCCTTGCCTCTTCCTCATTTCATATCACTCATATACCGTTAGCCCCTACCTCCTCCTTCATCCCTGTCCCACATAATAAGGAGGACATACTTTGTATGAAGGCTAAATCCTTTTACCTTCTCAAGCAATGCCATTTCATCCCGCCTCCTCCAATAGACTACTCCCCTTTGTCACACCTATTCATCATTCATTTTCAATCTCTCAACTGTCTATTGGGTTCTTCCATACTGCCTGCAAATGCACCTATGACTCCTCCATGCCCAATATGCCCTCATGTTATCCTTCTACTCCCACTATCATTCTATATATGTGGTACAGGAGTTTTACTTTTGACCTTTTAAACTAAAGTCAAGGATTTAACAGTCAGGGACTTTATCTGGCAATAATAAAAATCCATCTTAATAAAGATACCTGACATGCATATAGCATTTTAAGGCTTATGAAGGGCTTTGCATGCATTATTTTATTTGATCATCATAATAACAAATAAAATATTAGCTAACATTTCTGTAGCACTTTATGGTTTAAAAATGATTTGCATATACTATCTTATTTAATAATATAACTTTATGAGGCAGCTACTATTGCTATAATCTACTTTCATGGATGAACAAAGACATAGAAAAATGAAACAACTAGCCTAAACTTACAAAGAGTCAATAAAGTGGTAGGAAGGAAGGTAGGAAGAGACCCATGATTCCAAATATTCAGTTTCTATAATGTCACCAAGCTTTTTTAATTGTCAGAGCTATAGAACTTTAGAACTGAAAGGACCTTTAGTGGAGAAGTAATTGAATCAATACATCAAAACAATCTCCTCTACAACATAGATGCAGCAGATTGTCAACCAGTCACTCTTTGAAGACTTCCAATGATCAGAAAACCTACGAATTGGGTAGAACAGTCCATGCTACTCTGGGGTGGTTCTAATTGTTAGGAAGTTATTCCTGAACACAAACCTAAATATACCTCTACAGTTTCTACTCCTTATATCTGCTTCTCTTCTTTGAGACTAAATAAACTGAGTATAACATCTTTTCCTCCTAGCAGATTTTCAGATGCTTATAAAGAATCATCAAATCCCTCATAATTCTTCACTATACTCAGCTAGACACACCAAATTCCTTAAACTTTTTCTCTCATGTGGCATAGGCTCAAAGTCCTCTATTTTCACTTTATTCCTCTCACTTTCTTTCATATCAATGTCTTATATAAAAGGTAGTGTTCTGAACTGAACATAACATTCCAAAGGACACTGGCCCAGAGAAAAATCCAGTGGGATTACCATTTCCTTCTTTCTGGAAACTAGTTTTCTCTCTTCTCAATCCTTTTCAGTTTAAAACTCCTCTAACTAATTATTTGCAAGACATTAGAAAAAATATTCTTACTATCTTTTCATTAGATGCAATTACAAACTTCTTTAGGAATCTGTGGTTTATTTTAAGCAACAGTCCATGAATCTAAGTCCTATTCTTGGACATCATCTTTTAACTCAACTGATCTTTTACCAAGTCATTAATTTCTTTTGCATCCTTTGCTTTTAATAGATAGCAATGATGAAAACACCTTTTTATTCCTATGGCATTCAGTTTCCTACTAAAGATTTTGTAATCTTTGACAGTGTTTTCTTGAAGCAGCATTTGTGTCTAGATGAATCATCAGAAATTAATAGAATTCACTGTTTTGCCAAGGCTAGGGGTGTTCACTGTCATGTCTTGTATAAATGCATCCTTCTGAAGGAGGAGTCAGGAACACAATAGACCTTTCTTTTTTCTGATATCAGGTGAACAAATAGCTGCCTCCCACTACCGCTGAAGTCCACAGTCACCAATCAACACTACTCCTCTTCGCTTCTTCCTCTAACACTTTTTGCACGATTACTTCTTTTTTTCGGAAGGGGAAGGAAGAGTATTTGGGGTTAATTGACTTGCCCACGATCACATGGCTAGTAAGTGTTAAGTGTCTGAGTTCAGATTTGAACTCAGGTCCTCCTGACTTCCAGGCCAGTGCTCTATATTACTGCTCCATCTAGCTGCACCTGCAAGATTCCTTCTTAAGTGTTAGTGAGATCTGAGGTCTGGAAATTGTTGCTGTAATAGATGTAATTCTTTAAAAAAACACACAAAAAACCCAGAAAGTCCAAGCGCTTCTGAGATAATATGAAAGCATAGTTTTGTTACATTTTCCTTAAAGTCACTGCCATTTATCCTTTAGACTATAATCGTATCATGACTATTTGGTTAGGAACATCGGACTTCAATTTCAGTACAAGCTGTTGAATCTTCTTTTTCTGGATATTTTGAATAATAGGGGGGAAAAAACAATCCTCAAGTTCAGTCCACTATACAAAAAGAATGAATGGATAATAATTGCCTTGCAATTACAAGTAGACCCAGCTGTAATTCTTTGTAAACATATGAGTTATAATAAATAAATAAGGCAGAGTAAGTGAAGAAATGTCAGAGTCAAATTAGCAAGGAAATAATGGTGACTTTAAACGCATATCATTATATATTTCCATAGAAATTTTTCATTACTATGAAAACCAGGTTTATACATCAAATTGAGATAAGATACCTAAAATTTCTTAAATATATTCAGACAATAAAAGGCCTGTTTGCCTGCTTAGGCAACTTTCACTCTGAAATGAATTTAGTGGATGGGGTACTACCCAGACCTTTCTAAACCTTGAGATCCCTGGAGCTCATAAGAATACAGATTTAATTATCTTAGCAGGTGGCATGTATCAAAGATTGCTCATAAGTTCCATATTAATATAAAGTATGTCTTCATTATCACCTCTGCTATTATTATTGAACATCATTTTCACAAAGCCCCTGAAACATTTCTAAAGAAATGAGCTTGATCCTTCAATAAAATTCTAATTGAACTGGCTTAGTAGGAATTATTTGTGTTGAGTCTGGAAATGGAAAGAACCTTGGGAAGAAGTGTGCACAGAAACTACAGATTTCATATACATAGTGGAAAGCTGGGAATTTTGATACAAAATCTAGATATTGGGAGATCAGACTGCAAAGAAATCAATGGCCCTGAAGTTATAAAGGATAAGTTAGATCAAAACAGATGATATCTTCTCACAGAACAAATTCTTACTTTCTGACAATATTAATGATAAGTATATTTAGAGCAGCTCTTTGTGTGGTGGTTTCAAATTAGGAACTGAATGAGTGCCTGACTATTGATGAATAGCTGAACAAGTTATACTACACATGAATGTGATGGAATACTATTATGCTGTAAGAAATGATGAAGAGGCAAGTTTCAGAGGAGTATGGAAAGAATTGAAAGAAGTGATGCAGAGTGAAGTGAGCAGATTTTTACAATAACATTAGTGAAGACAAACAAATCTGAAAGACTTAAGAATTCTGATCAATGTAATGGCCAACAGCAATCTCATAAGACTCATGAAAAAGCAGGCTACCTATCTCCTGATAGATAGGTGAAGGATTCAAAGTATGGATAGAAATTTTATTTTTACTTGGCTAATGTAGATTTTGTTCTGACTAGATATATTTGTAATGGGGGTCTTGTTTTTTCTTTCTCAATAGGGGATTGGGGTGGTGAAAAAGAGAAAGCTGATGTTTGTTGATTGAAAAATATAATATTAGGAAGTTATTAAAGATTAAAAAGGGTGACCTGTTTAAAGAGGAATATGATACACCGAGGATCCATTGACCATATTTTAAAATGACAAACAGTAGCAGGCACTAAACAGATGTTACTGAGAATAAATATGTAAGATGATGAAAAAGGCATAGAGTAACTCTCATGGCATTTTCCCTCATGCAAAGGTTAGGGGAAATGATCCTGAGAAAATTGAGATGACATGTACTAGAAGTACCGTGGAGAGAATCAATCTTCTCTAGATATTCTGGAACTGAACCTGGTCTGCTAACGATCTGTTTAGGAGAAATCTTTCAGAGTGTCTGTGTAGCAAGAATTGGGGGTACCTTAAGAAGGTACTATCTACCTGAGCTTCTGTAATTCTTCTTTGACTTCTCTAATGTGGTGGTTTGACTTCATGTTGATGATGTTTGTTGAGAGACAAAGATATGAGGAATAATTTCCCCCCAAGGACAGTTAGATGGCATAGTAGATACAGCAGCAGGCCTTGAGATAGGAAGACCTGAATTTAAATCTGCTCTCAGACAACTGTGTGACCCTGGGCAAATCACTTAACCTCCTTTTGCCTCAGTTTCTCCATTTGTAAAATGGGTATTATAATAATAGAACCTACTTCCCAAGGTTGTTGGGAAGATCAAGTGAGATAGTCCTTGTAAAATACTTAGCACAGTGCCTGGCAAATAGTTGTTTTTGTTTTGTTTTGTTTTGTCCTTTGTTCTCAATCATTTACTAAGTTATGGTTGTTTTATGGCTACAATATATGTTGTTGCTATTTGTCCTTCACTCTCACAGAGGACCATGACATCAGGAAGGTGATGCCATGACTTGTAAGTAAATTGAATGTAAGTGAAGAAAGCTGTGCAAAATCACCAGTCTCACTTTCTCTTCCTGAGCCACCTGGGTCCAGTGGAAAGCTATACACCAGGATGACTGAAGATGGCCCTGATGCAGTGGGAGACCTTGGTCTTTTTAAGCTAAGGTCTTTCTGAGTCCTCACTCTGACTGAGACAAAGCCCCTTCAATGATTAAGGCTAAGTAAGAAATAAGCCAAGAAATGGCCCCTTTTACCTAATCAAAAAAAAAATCAATCTGGGAAGGGAAAACCCTCAGGATTACTGGCCAAAACAGAAACAATTACTATTTACATTCACTCTGAGCCACTGAGACCCAAACAATGACTACTAAGTGTGTTTGGGCTGGGACCTATTATTGGCCAATCAATGAAAGCCAGAGTGAATGGGGTTTAAGGCATTACCTTTAAGAAGGAAATCTAGCCTATAAAGCCCAAGATGTCTTGTTAGGTTTCAGAAATCAATATTTACATTCCTTTGGGCAGAGCATAGCAGGTATTATACCCTATATGGACCAAGGGAGAGGCAGGAAGGGAAGGGAAAGAGAGGTGAATAAAAGGGAGGGAAGGAAGTATGACACTCCTCCCTCCTCCTCCTCCTCCTCCTCCTCCTCCTCGCCTCCCACACACATACACATAGTGAGTGCTATATAAATATTAGCTTACTATTAAGGATGACATGTAGATTCTCTCAAGATAGTCATTTTTGTTTCACCATTTGTTCTTGTTCATATGAGTTTAAGGAAATTACTCTGGAGGCTTCATGTAAGTTGTGAAAGATCAAGAGAGTGACCCTCTAAGATTTGGGGAGTCTGAGTCAATCCAAAGTTTTATAACAAGCCCAGCATTGATGTACTGAACAGCAAGGAATGACCACCAGGAATGACCCTAGGGATCTAGTCCTGAAATAGCCGTAGCAAGGACTCATTCAGAAATGATGAGGCTTTTGGACTTGAATATGGTGTAAGGTATGAAGGAATTGAGCTATATTTGAGCCTACTCTTCTCAGAGACTGAAGTGGCATAGTGACAGAATCCTAATAAAGCTACCCCCAGTGCCAATGTTCTAACTTCCTTATAGACCTGGCCCCACTGAGTGAACAGCAGGCCTACTGTACCTACCTACCCCCCCACTCCCACCCCTGCCAATATCCTAACTTCTTCATATATGCCTCACTGCTCCCTAGAACAACAGGTGTGTCCAAGAGCTCATAGTTCCCACAGAAATAGCATGTGTGTCCCTGTGATGGGAACCCAGCTACTGCCTCTACCTAATCATTGCCCCCAGTACTCAACCACAATCACATCATCCATCTAGCCCAAGACCGGACCATGGTAGATAGTCAATCAGAGGGCAGCATGGCCAGAATGTTTAACCTCTGAACCATAGATGGGACCCCTCCTCCATTATCTAATCCTTTAACAAACTCCTCCTGCCTTTTTAAAATATTAATCATATTACGATATTTTATATAAATTCTCCACTACTTAATTGCATCTTTACCCTATAAAAATCCATCTTGCTTTCTCTGAAGTTGCTGGTTCCTCTTGGAACTTAGTGCACTTCATGAGAGGCATCAATCTCAATAAATGCCTATTCTTGGATTAGAGGTGGTCTGACTGAATACTTTGAAATGGTTCCACCACAAGACATCATGAAACCCCATTAGTTTTTGGGTGGGCAGAGCCCCCACCTTAATAGTTTTTGTTGTTTCTGGGTTTAAACCACAACAATAGCATAGAGTGCATCCTTGAGGTGTTGGGGCAAAATATAGTAAAACTCAGATCATCAGTGCCAGCCAATTAACCATGTGCAGTGAGCAGCTAGGCAGCAGAGTAGATAGAGTGCTGGGCTAGGAATCAGGAAGAACTGAGCTCAAATTTAACCTCAGACATTTGTATGACACTGGGTAAGTCACTTAAGCTCTGTTTGCCTCAGTTTCCTCATCTGCAAAGTGGTACAAACACATAGATAATGTAATATAAATAATGTAACATAATATAGTGGTGCATTAGCATAATAGCACTTACCCTCCCAAGGTTGTTGTGAGAGATGATAATTATAAAGTTCTTACTACAGTGCCTGATACACACAGCATTGTTGTTTAGTCATTTCAGTAGCATCCAAATTTTCATGACCCCATTTTGAGGTTTTCTTAGCAAAGATACTTGAGTGATTTGCCATTTCCTTCTAGAGGAAAGCTAGAGCTTTCATGACGCTCATGCACCTAGTTAATAAGTGTCTGAGGTCATATTTGAACTCAGATCTTCCTGATTCTGGGCCCCATACTCCATCTGCTGCACTACCTGGCTACCCCGGGTACATGGCAAGTATCTCAAAATGTTATTATTATTTTTATTATTATGTATCCCTCGAGGCTTTGTCCTAGGTTCTCTTCTTTTTTCCCTCTATATTCTTTCATTCAAATTTACTTATCCAAGCTCTCTGCTGACCTCCAGTCTCACATCTCCAATTGCCTGCTGACCATTACATATTCAATACTCTTTACACATCTTAAACTCTCCATGTCTAAAATGGAATCCGTTTTCTTCCTTCACAGATTCTCCTCTCTTTATAGTTTTCCTGTTACTGTCGAGGGCACCATTATTCTTCCAGTAACTAAGGCTCACAAACTAGGGGTCATTCTCAACTCCTCACTCTTTCTCATCCTCCTTTCTCACAAAGACTCCGTTGCCAAGTCTTGTTGATTCTACCTTGTAACTACTATTATTACTTCCTGTCCTTTCACTCTGTCACCACTCTAGTGCCAGGTCCTTACCACCTCACTTCTTGGACTATGCAATAATATTCTGGTTAGTCTCTCTGCCTCAAGTTTCCCCCCATTCCAGTCAGTCATCAAATTGATCTTCCCAAAGTGTATATATGATCATTTCATTCATCTAGTAAATAAATTCCTATGACTCACTTAGAATCAAATATAAAACCCTCTATTTGGCTTTAAAATCTTTCATAACCTGAACTTTTCCAACCTTTCCAGTATCGATCTATGCTCTAATTCAATCACACTGCCCTTTTGTTTTACACATAAAACATTTCATCTCTCAACTCTGAGAATTTTCCCATCTGCCCCCTCTGCTTAGAATGCTCTCCCTTCCTCACTCAGGGAGAAAGCTATAGCAACACCAAATGAGTAAGATGCATTTGTATTTCTATCATAATCTAGTGATTTTTATCATAGATTTTGATTTTTCTTATACCAACTGTGTATATTTCTTTTTTGAATCAAATCAAATCAAATTAAGTGATCATCATATTCCAAGGACTGTGATTGATTTTTATCCATGTTCAAAGCACAGGCTAGTTTTACCCTAAGAGCATCGTTCTGCTCTCAGGAAAGAATGAAATATTTCTTAAAATGCATGTTGTTGTTGCTTTTTCTCCTCACTTCTCCTTCTTGGTTTTCATGACTTCCTTCAAGTCTCAACTAAAATCCTTTCTGCAAGAAACATGTTATGGCTCCTCTTAATGATAGTGCCTTTCCTCTCTTGGCCATCTCCATTTTATCCTGTATATGTCTTGTTTGTACATAGTTGTTTGCCTGTCACATTTCCATTTGATAGGGAGCTCCTTGAGAGCAGGGACTGTTTTTGCCTTTCTTTGTAGTCCCAGTGCTTGTCATAGTCATAGGCCTTGGTAGCCACTTTGTAAATTCCAGTTGACTAGATTTGAGTGGAAATTTGCAAGAGCTACATCACAGTTTGGTACAAGGAAAATCAAAATCTATGGTCCAGCAATTCTAGGCTATGTGCTGTTCCTTACACATGGTACTTCATCTTTGTATGATACTGAGTTTCTATAACTTTTTACTTACTATCTTCCAAGTCAGAAATGCTCTCCTTTCTGATCATCGATTTCCTACACTGTAGAATATCCATCTTAAGATTTTGTTCTCCTGACTGGTGGCTTCCTCTTTTGTATCACCATTTTGGAAGAAGCTCTACAAATGTATCATGTCATGAATGCCTGGATTCCCTGTCCTTTTCAACAGCTAATCTTGCCTGATCTCCTTCTCCAACCCCTGCTTTCCAGCTCCCATCAATCAGTGGTCTTCATTAAAATATGTTGGTGGCAACTGTCTTGTCTGTTTGTACTTATATCCCCACTACTTAGCACAGTTCCTGCACATATATAATAAACACTTAATAAATGTTTTATCATGTATCTCTCTATAATAAAGTAACAACAATAATAGCTTTCATATAGTACTGCTGGTAGGCAAAAAACTTTAGGAATATTATTTCATTGCATCCTTACAATAACCTTGTGAGGAAGGTGCTATTTTATAGATGAGGAAACTGAGGCAATCAGAGATCCAGTTAAGACTTGGAAAGGGTCACACAGCTAATGAGAGTCTGAAGCCAGATTCCAGCTCTTATCTTTCTGATTCCAGGAACAACTATCTGTCCACTGTACCACCTAGATACATCTATCTATCTGTCTGTCTGTCTGCCCGTCCATCCGTCTATCTATCTATCTACCTATCTATCTACCTTTCTACCTACCTACCTATCTTTGTCTTTTATAATCCTGATTGCCTTTAAGACCCAACTGAAGTACTACTATCTTCTGCTGGAATTATATCCTGGTACCCTGTGCTGCTAGAGCTAGCCTTCCCCTCCAAGGCTACTTTGTATCTAGCATGCATGCACTGGGCAGCTGGGGGCCACAGTGGATGAGAGTATTGAACTTGGAATCAGGAAGAATTGAGTTCAAATCCAGCCTCAGATACTTGTTGTGTGACTTTAGGAAAACCTCTTTTTGCTTTTGCAATGTCCCAAATGGTCTGCCTCAGTTTCCTTATCTGCACAATGCTTTACAAACCTTAAAACACTATATAAATGCTAAGTCTTATAGCTATTATTACTGTGTGTATGTGTGCATATATACATATTTTCACCCACATTAAAATGTAAACTTCTTTACAGTACGGAATTTCATTTGTCTTATTTTTTTCTTTGCATCTCCATTACATAGCACAGTAATCAGTATATAGGAAACAATAAATCCTGATTGATTTATTGAATGATTAACACATTAGAGGTATACAAAATGAAAATGGGCTGCCTTGGGACCTTGTATGTTTCCAGTCATTGGAGCTCTACAAATTAAGAAAGAATGATCACTTATTGGGAATGTTATAGAGAAGATTCCTGTCCATGTACAGATTACACTGTTTTCTGAAACCTTTTAAGACTTTAAAATTCTGTAATTCCATGTAAAGGTTTGGCCAGATCTACTGGAAATATTCTAGTCCTCATGTCTAATTCCTCTTAAAAACCAATATTCACTACCTCTTGTATTAGAAACATTTTCTAAAATACCACTTAATGCCAAATATATGGAACTCTTAAATTTGCTTATTTTCCCTTTGTTCTAGGAACGGGAGAAAGTGAATCTTAAGTTAAGAGGGAAAAAACTCTATGAGGGAGCATGAGGTTAAATGTAATAGTTCTTTATATTGCAACTAACATGTAATGCAACTTTGCCTCTATTCAAAAAGAATAAATGATATAGTTGTTAAGTAAATTAATAGAAGCTCCATGGTTGGCAGATTTTCAGCAAGGCAAAAAAAAAACAAGAAGGGGATTGGAAATGATATCATTATTATTGCTTTAAAGTAATTGAAACAGTTGCAATTTTCTCTCAGTAATGCCCCAAATATTGATGTAAACAAAGTAAGACCTTGAGTTTTATATAGCGTGGCATTCCACCATAAAATTCATAGAAGTGCTGGATTCAAATGGTGAGAGACGAGAGGGAGAATGGAAAACTTGCCTGACTTCCTTATTTACAAAGCACTAATTACAAATCACCAAACTATGGTATTTTAAATAATCAAGCAAAAACATCATGTTCTGTACTGTGAGGTGATTATCCAACTATAATCCTCAATCAGGTGATGGGATGTTTTATACAGCTTACTCTTTATACCTGTCTGGGAAAAAAAAGGTGCACTTTCGATGGTCCTGAAATCAATGCAGTATAAAATAAATGACCTCCCCTCTAGCTACTCTCTAATATTCTCCATAGAGATATCACAACTTTTCAGTTTTCATGAGGATGGTTTTTCAGTGCTTTTGTTACCTGTTAAGCTAGTTCAGGTCTTTCTCCCTAAACCACACACACACACACACACACACACACACACACACACACACACACACACACTCATACTTCTATTCTCAGTGTCTCCATGCATTGTTCCATCTGCCTTTTCAGAATCTTTCTCAGGTTCTCACCTGTCAGAATTTATAGCACCTCTAATGCATTTCTCCAGTATGTTTCCAAAACCTTCTTCAAAATTCACTGCTTGAGAAAGTATATCCTGAATCATTGGAACCAAATCATTTCATCTTTCCTATAGATTAAAATAATTTTTGTTCAACTTTAAAATTCTATAGACATGTAAAATATCATTATTTAATGAACCAGATACCAATAGTTAGTAGATTACTGAACTACCATCTGTTGTTGTGGTCAGTTTTTGACTATGTATCCTAAGAGTTTAGTTCCTACGTACTAGGGCCAAGGTCTAAAAATAACTTGGTAGCTATTTCTATATAGGCAAAAGCACCAGAAAACAAACACACATGCTAAATGGAGACAAAACATTGAAACTCTACACATTTTTATATTCAAAATTTATATACCCTTCCAAGATAGTTGCTTATTAAGATAAGGTTCCTTTAATTTTGAGCCATCCTCCATGAGCTATAGCAACCGTGTAGAGAACTGGTTTGAGGAAATATCAATCTCTCTATTTTTCAAGTGTATCCTTATGTTAGGTAAACAGGCAAATAAATATCCTGTTTCAACAGATAACCTAATCATAAAGACATTTCATGATTACAGTTTCACTGAGGCAGTGTGAATAGGTTCCTGATTCAGGACTATTCAGGCTGAACTCCTCCCAACTCTGACAAATACTTCTTTTGTATGATGGTGGTCAAGTCATTTATACCCTACCCAGGTCTTAGACCAACGGTTGTAAACCCTTATTGTATTATGTATATTTTTGGCAATATGGTGAAGCTTATCAAAATCATGGTTTTAAATAATTGAAAGAAATGCTAAATTTCAGTTAGAAGTTAGTGAACATAAAGAACCAATTCCCAATTCTATGATTTTTAGTAAGTCAGTAAGTTCTTGGAAGCTTAATTATGCTATCTATAAAATAATCATCACCATCATCATCATCAACATCATCATCCTACAGAGCTGAGAAGAGCAAAATACTTTGTAAAGTGAAAAAACACTCCATGATTTTGAGTTATTGTTTAGCCAATGGACCCAAATAACTGCAAATACCAGAATTGTTGTATTTAAAAATCTATTCCATAGCAATTAGTAAAAACTTGGACTTTAATTCATGAATACCTGGTCAAAATCTACTTTTCATTTTCATTAGCTGTAAGACCATGGGCATGTCAATTATGCTTTCTGAGGCTCAAGTTTCCTCATCTGTAATATGTGGAGAATATCTCTACTACTAAAGAAATACCAAAACAACAAACTACACAAGGATGCAACAAAACATACACTATTATAAAAACAATTTATCTTTGAATAAGATACAGATGCGTGGAGCTTTGTCTAAGCAGTTAATTCAACCTTACTGTCTTAGAGAAATGGGCTTTTTAGTAATTATAAAAGTATTTGGCCACCTCTTCTTTCCTGTCCTTGAACAGAAAATGTTTTCTCATTCCAGTGGCAAACTCTACCAGATTCATGGACAAATATTCTCCTAGAAATTTCCCCTTTCCCTGGTTCAATTTCCTCTTTCTTTAACTCTTCCTCTATTGGGAGAGGTGTTACAAAGATATCCAAAACTGCCAAAGAATGCTGCCGATTGGCTGCGTCCTATAATTGGATCTGAAAAGTTATAAAAATTTAATCTACATACTTGGAGGCTGAAACTCCTATAAGTTAGCAGTCTTCCTTAGCATGTATATGTATATGTATATGCATATGTATATGTGTATCTCTGTGTGTATACACATATGTACATGCAACTGTAGCAGCAAGCACCCCAATATCCCCAGGGTGACTGCCAACACAGATTGTTAGATCTGCTTTTCAAAAGGAAAGCAACTCAAAATCAGTTAACAAGCTCACTTTAATCAAACAAACACACATTACCTAGTTCAGGGGGAAAAGGGCAGCACCCCGAACTTCAGAGTTACAGAACTTACAGATCAAACAGACAGGCTTCCAAACTGTCCACCCATTACATCAATACCAAATCACAGTTACCAGAAAGGGAAGTATCAACATCTGGGTTTTCAAAGCCGGGGGGCTCTCAACAACGGCTTCCCAGAGTCTCATCTGGTCAAATCACACAACACTTCTCAAAGTGAGCCCCAAAGCAAAGCCTCTCATCAGAGTTTATATAGCCTTCTCCTGGCTCAAAGATTGTAACAACCTCCTTGACCCACTGCCCAATCACAAAGTATCAAGGTGTGGGCTTTCCTGAAAAACAAGCCTCCCACCACAAGCTCCAGGTTCACTTAAGCTAGGGGCAGGGAAGATCTTTAAATTTGCATTTCTATTACAGCAACACAATACATATGTGTTTATATTATATGCATGCATGTGTATACATATGCATACACATGCATATACACACCCAACATGCACATATACATAGATTATGATTATATTTATGTATCTGCATATATGTAGATATACATACATATGTATACATACAGATATTATGTGTATGTGTGTATATACACACATATGCATTTTTTTTCTTTTCAGATAGGCTAATCAGATTCTTTGAACACCAGTCAGAAGATCCAGATAGTGACTGACATTCTCCTGGGATTCTGCAGAGGCCCAGGCTGAGAATTTCCCCAATAATACTTACCTCATGGGTTTGAGTTTTAAATGAGGTAATGTATGTAACATGCACTACAAACTCTAAAGTGCTATGTAAATGTAAATTATCATTAGTGGATAGTCATAAGTATTTGTATTACATCAATAATGTATTTGTTTTGTTTTTAATATAATTCTAAATAGTAATAAATACTGATATCTACCTGAATAAATTGATTTTGCAATTTGTTCAAGTGCAAGGATTTCCTTCAACAGTGCAGAAGACAATATGTCTATCACTTGGTAACTACATCCTAGAGAGTTGTGCACATATACACATACGTGCATATACACATATATGTGCATATATATCCATACAAATGTGTATACATATATACACATAGTTGTACACATATTGTATATGTAGAAGTTGTATGTTGATGTTCTTCAGTCACTCAGCCATGACTAACATTTCATAACCCCATGGACCATTCTGTCCATGAGGTTTTCTTGGCAAAGATACTAGAGTGGTTTGCCATTTTCTTCTCCAGTGGATCAAGTCAAACAGGGTAAATGACTTGACAAAGATCATACAACTAGCAAGTGTCTGAGATCACATTTGAACTCAAGTCTCCCTGACTCCAGTCCCAGAGCTCTAACTATGGAGTCATCCAGCTGCCTCTTATATGTTTGCATATGCATATACAAATGTGTATATATATCTATTCATTGATTTATGTTTATGTACTATGCAATGTATACATACACATGAATGTGTGCATACATGGAGTATACCATGATTATGCATATAATGTGCATATCTCTGTGTACATGTGTGTATATACATATATGTATATATATATATATATACACACATACACATAGGCACGCATGCAAAGAAGCACAAGCATGAATGTGTATGGATAAATATAGTTACATGTCAGGGTCTCTGAAGATATTTCCAATTCTAAAATTTTATTATTCTGTTTATTCTTTCCTTCTTCTACACTCTTTTAGTCTCAGTTCTGTCATCTTCAAATAATAACGTTGATCTAGAATGAACTTTGAATATAAATTGTTTCCAGAGAACATGCATGACAAATTTCAAGTGACTTTATTTTATTAAATATGAAATTGTCTTTAGTCTCAGTCCTGTGCTTATTAAAAAGATATTGTCCATAATAAGCATATAATAAATTTGCCTTATAAACAAAAATATATTTAAATTTAGATTGGAAAAATAAATAACTAGGAAGAAGAAATATAATTTTTTGGTATTCCTATGATTCATTCAATTAAACTCAATGGATGTTAAGTAGCTGCTATATAGAAGGCACATAGTTTCATATCAATATTTAAGTAATTACATTATAAGGGGAGATGTTTGTGCTCTCCTGATAAGTAATTCTCCTGTTTTTATAATTTGATTTAGTCAGGGTCTCATCTCTGCCGGGTACCAGGTGTGGAAAGCTAGACAAATTACTGTAGACCACTGGACCCCAACTTATTCATCAGGTAGGTGTGGTAGAAAGAGGGCTGGGTCTGGAGTCAGGAAGACTCATCTTCCTGAGTTCAAATCCAACCTCAACATTATCTAGCAGTGTGACCTTAAGTTAAATCATTTAACCCTGTTTGCCTCAGTTTTCTCACCTGTAAAATTAACAGGAAAAAGAAATGGCCAACCACTACAAAAACCATACACATTTGCCCCCCAAAAAAACAAAATGGGGTCATGAAGAGTCAGACACAACTGAAAAACAACTCAACAACAAGAGATGAATCCCTTCTACTTCTAAATCTGCAATCTTATAATTCAATCATGTTGAACTTACTTAGGAAAAATATTTACTATATAAATATTCTTCTTCAGGAGCAATAATTGCACAGTATAAGACAGAGATTAATTTGTACAGGCATTTGGAGCTCTGTTTCACAATTCTTGAACAGATTAACTTTTTAGCATTTATTTTATTTTCATTTAAAATGATTTCTGCTTTCTACATTTTTGCTTTAATAGTGCTATCATGAAGACTGACAAAAGGGATTTCGGCAGAGTTGCAAGAACTATGGCTCTGAAGAGTACCTTGGTTCAAATCCCACTTCTGATACTTTCTACCTGTATTACCTTGGTCCAATTCCTTAACTTCACTAGGGCTCATTTTCCTGATATGTAAAATGAGCAAGTTAGACTAGAAGACTTCTTATATTCCTTCAAGTTCTAGGAGTTCTAGTTCTTTCATGTTTTGCCCAAGCTCCAGTATCCAATGAACAATACATCCTCTTATTTTTTCTGTTTCTTTTTTTCTTTTGATAATTTCTAAACACTGATTTTCATGGATATAGTCTCATAAAGCTTTATGATTTCTACACACATTTCACTTTTTTTTCTGGCGCATGTTTTATTCAACTCCACATTAAACCAAAGCACTAAATGTTTATTTATGTGAACCAATCATAGTGTGATGGCAACATAGCTTAATCTGAATGACTCTATCATGGGTTTGGAGTAAGTTTTGTATTTTAGGAATCCCTTCTGTCTTAGTACTATGACAACATAATTTGCTGAAATGGCTTTTCATAAAAATAAGTACCATAAAATATTATGGAGTGAGTTGAAAAATGGGTATATACCAGTAAAAATTAAATAGCTTCAATAAAATAATCAAGTAATTTATCAGTAGAATTCAGTAAAAACATAGAACCTTAATTATGCTACATTTTTGGATGTTTGCCTTGGCACTAGTGACAGACAGAAGTTTTTGAACACTATTTTTTCCCAAAGATGATACATGAGAAACTTGAAGAACTTTTATTTTATTTCATGTGCAACATGTCTCTGTTCCTGACTTCTCCCCCAGAGCTGTTTAGAACCACTGACTTCCACTCTGTCATTTGGGGTCATAGAATGTAACGATTCTCATTACCATGTCAGAGGAATTACAGTCACCCTGATGGTTTATTCAGAGAGATAAAAAGATTAAGGAGGTATAGGCTGGGCAAAACGGGGGAGGGAAGGATGTACAGTCATGGAGGGAAAGACAAAGAATACAATTTTAAAATTCTTTTGGAAAATACGAACAAAATGGAGACTCATAGGATTTTATGAGATAATAACTTTTTTTTTCCTTGATCAGAAAAGAAAAAGAAAGAAAGGAAAATATAAAGGAAGTAAAAGGTAAAGACAATAGGATCCAGGAAAAAAAAAAGATAGGTATAAAAAGAGTTGGGGAGATAAGAAAAAAGGAGTGAAGGAAATAGGTTGTAAGAAAGGCAGCAGGATCCAATTAGTGACAAAATATTCCTGTGGATCATTTGGGGAAATTATGCAGAGGACAAAGGAATAGGAAATATCAGTGTAAGATCAAATTATTAGAGTGATTAGAATTTCACCCATGCATGTATATTTACATACATATATATATCATTTTAGATATGTATGTCTAGGGGCGGCTAGGTGGCGCAGTGAATAGAGCGCCGGCCCTGGAATCAGAAGGACCTG
The DNA here is from genome assembly GCA_011680675.1 of Gymnobelideus leadbeateri. Taxonomy (NCBI): domain Eukaryota; kingdom Metazoa; phylum Chordata; class Mammalia; order Diprotodontia; family Petauridae; genus Gymnobelideus; species Gymnobelideus leadbeateri. Next base: position 26,107 of record WOXC01007774.1, read on the forward strand.
AGTTCGGAGCCGGCCTCAGACACTTAATCCATACAAACAAAAACCTAGCCGTGTAACCTTAGGCAAGTTACTTAGCCCCAATTGCCCTAAAAGGGGCGGCTAGGTGGCGCAGTGAGTAAGAGTGCCGGCCTCGGAGTTTGGATGACCCGAGATCAGATCCAGCCTCAGAAAATGAGCACCCACGCATAAATAATGACTAGCCGTGTAACCTTGAGCAAGTTACTTAACCCCAATTGCTTTGAAAAAAAAAAAAGATATGTATGTCTATATGTACAGCTCATATTGAGCTATACGTGTAACATGTAGCTATGAACATGCATATCCAAATAAATTCACTTGTATTCAACTCCTAATACAAACATCTTGTGAGTAATCATCATACCTTGATATGTGCAAGCTCACTTTCCTCCAGCACCTACACTAAAGCTCTGTGTATTATAGGTAGTCTATAATTGTCAGTAAAAGTGGTAAGTTAAACCTAGTCTCCTTATGTAGTCTATCAGTATAACACTAGAATTAGACATAAAAGACAAAATATCATTTGACAAAGAAAATCAAAACTCAAAGAGAGTTAGTTTTCTTCCTCCTATAGCTTTACCTTTTAGCTATACCCCCTCATGACTCTCTGAAAGGCTTAGATGGTTCAAATAACTACGTAATGCTTCTTTCATTATTAGTATTACTTAATTTGGCTCCTTTTATTGCCTAACCATCCATAGTTCAGAAAGAGCCATCAAGTGCTTGGGGTGGCCAAATGTGAACCATTTCTATTTGCCATCATTTGATGTAATTTCAGTGTTAACTCATCCACTTTAAAATGTCAGCAACACTTGTGCAAATTAAATGGAACATAGAAACTTTGGTTTTTCAGAGCCACATCAGAGGTCACAAATGAGAGCTAAATAGTCAGCAGTACTTACCCCCAGGACCAGCAGGGTGGTGCAGTGGGGGTAGCATTATAAAGCCATGCAAAGTGCTGCAAAAAAAGATTCATAATAAGGTTAACAGCACTACCTGTACAGTATTCAAAGCCTCCTTATGGTTAGTGAAATTTGGAGGTCAAATGAGTGGAACTAGCAGAGTCCAGTTCTGAAACTGACCTGAAGAGGACATCTAACGGAATACTGTGCATCTAGACATGTGGCTGCTCAGGTGATACTGGTTTAATTAGACTTAGAGGTCAATAGTCAAAAGTAAAAAGGACTGGGACAGTATTTTCACAAGATCAAAAAGGACTAAAGATTCCCATCTAAATCAATTCAATTAATACTTAGTAAATTCTACCTATCCCATATGCAAGACATATAGCAGCTTTATATGAAGAGCCAATATTTGACTCAGAAAGACTTGGGTTCAAGTTTCCCTTCCCATGGTCTAAGTAACAGTGGACAAGTCTCTCTGTCAATACTGCAATCAAATTAAGAGACAGACCAAGGTTAAATGACACAGTCACATAGCTAATCTCCCTAACTTCAGGTCCAATGCTTTCTCCATTGCACCATGTTGCTGCCTCAAGATGAGATTATATGTACAAGCTAGTAGAATTGAACTACATATAAAGTGATTAGATCATGATATTGAATAAGGTCAGAAAGGTATGTTAGCGTCTGATTGCATAGAGCTACCATGCTGAGAATTTGGCAATTTACCCTAGAATTAATAGAGATCCATTGGAGTTTCTTGAATAGGGGAATGACAGTTAGATTTGTATTCTAGATAGATTGTGATGGAAGGTATATCGGAGACCAATTGGGAGGTTGGTAACAATAGTCTAGATAAAAAGAAATGAGGGTCCTGGCTTTGAAGGCCGGCCATTCTATAAATAAGGAAACACACTTTAAAATATTTATGATTGTCAAATTATGGAGAAATATTTCTTATCCCATAACACTAGGCATCAACTAAGATTGAAGCATTGATTAATTCTGGGTAGGAAACTAATATCCTTTGTGGTTTCACTAGATATACTCTTTCTAGCTGAGACAATGCTATTAATAACTACTTTCTGAAGTAGTACCACATCTACTTAACAATGGCCAAGTAGAATGTCTATTCTAACCTGTGTAGATATGAGACTTGGAAGTTTCTGGGCATTTGTAACACTTAGGACATTTAATACCTTTTTAGTCTCACTAAAGAGTTATGATTTTGCAAAGCTTTAATACTAAAATAATCAATTTCCTAGCCCTTCTAAAATCCCTTGTATCCAATTGCTTCCCCTGCCCCATTCCCGATGATTAAAAATCAAGCAATTTATGGACATTTATTTAATTTTTTCTTGAATAACAAATCCCACATGGGTTAAGGAAAAGGAGGACTCTACCTTTGTACTTAGCCTTCAGTTCAATGTCTGATTATAAATCAACATCCTGTTTATAGAATGTCAGTCACCAAAGGAAAGTTTACTTAGAGATGTCAAATTTATTGAAATTTAATCCAGACAAGAATCATATTTCATCTAGAGCATTTCAGGAGTAAAAACTAATGGCAGATAGATTAGCTGGATTAAATTGGAGGCTGGTAAAAAAAATTCTGAATGCTAAGGTTCATTGTTTATGCAAAAATCATGCAAGGCAGATAATGGTGCTGATACACAAAGTGAGGGTGTGGCAATCTAGTATCTGGAGTTTCACTAAGAACAAGTTATCTAAAAAAAAACTATTTAAAATAATTATATTATAATATATTTATATTATGTAATGTATTATGATATAATATATTATATTTAAATGTCCAAAGCTTTTTTGTAGTTTGAAAAAATGTATAGTAGATATAGGCTAGAATTGGAATTTGGAAGAGCTGGTCTTGGATTTACCACAGATATTTATCCTTTCCTTACCTGAAAAATTAGCATTGCACTCAATGACCTCTAAGGTCCCATCTGTCTATAAATACATGATCCCATGATGTGTTTCTACTATTGAAAAGGGTGGGGGGGCACTGAGAGTTTGTGACTAGAAAACAAGAGGTGGAAAGAAATATTTTGTCTGTCAATTTGTTATTAAGGAAAGTGATCATCCTTGGTCTTTAAACTGCATTTTATTTCATAACCAGAAATAAATGCTTCTTTAAAAAAACAAAGCAAAAGCAAACAACAATTGTTAATTGTTCCAATGCCATTGATTTATTAATTGCAATGGTCAGTAATGCAAGAAACAGTTTGAAAAATACAATAAAAATTCAGGAACACAAAGTGCCTTTTTTGTCTCCTGTTTAAAAAATATGGTTTGATGCAAAACAACAGGTCTACCACTTGGATGGGATCTCCATTAGCAAAATGGTCAGACTGTGACTGATCCAGTCATTTCAGCTGTGTTAATAACACATCTAGATAACCCCAAGATCAATCCTGCCATAGTGATGTGTATTGATTGCTGAAGTAGCTAGAAAAGACTCTTGTTAAGTTCAATAGCCACATACAGACACAGCTGATGTTGATAGAGAGGAAGGAAAAAATCCCTTAAGATCCCAATGGTCCTGGAATGAATGAATGGAAGGACATTTATTAAGGCCTTCCTATGTGCCAAGCACTGTGCTAAGAAATGAGGCTATGCATTAAAAAAAAAGAGATAGTCCTCACCTTCAATAAGCTTCCATTCAAATGGGAAGACAAACCACATAAAGGAGTGTTCTTTAGGAATGAGTGTTTTAGTTTGGTGAGTCACAGGAATGATGAATAGAGTCATAGGGGAACCAGTTGGCCTGTCCTTTCAAGTAGTACTGACTTGATTGGGGGTGAGGGTGTGGAAAAGAATTAATAGAATCAGAACCGGGATGCTGTAGACTCAAAGCATTAAGAAAAGAATATGTAGAAACAAAGTAGTGCATTTAGATTGATAAAATTATGTGGTAAAGAAAGTAGTCTGGCAAGAAAACACAAAACATGCTCAGAGGACAGAGTGAACCATTTTGGCTAGACTAGAACAATGGTTACATGTAATATTAATAATTAGCATTTATGTAGCTCTTTAAGGTTAGCAAAGCACTTTACAAATATACTCTTCCCCCCACCCCCGCCATGTCAATCCTCAGAGATATTTGTTATTTTCTCAGTTTCATAGATGAAGAAACTGAAGTTAAGTGACTTACTCAAGGTTACATAACTAGTAAATATTCTGAGTCAGGATTTTAAATCAGATCTTCTTCACTCTTGGTAAAGCAATTAATCCACTGAATCACCTACTTGTAGAAGTGACATGAGAGGAGCCTACAATGGTAAATTGTGGTAATATAATGGAGGTCTCTGAAGGGTTGAATGATTCAGGAGTTTAAACTTTAGTGAAGAGTACAAAGTTTTGGGAAAATTAAATTTTCAGCTATAGGTAGTATGAATCAAGGTGGTAGAAAGTGGGCAGCTAGAGGCAAGAAAAGCAGTAGAAAAATTAATTGCAATACATTTTATCACAAACACCTGAATTATGATGACACTTGAAATGTAAAGGCAGAAACCATGGCTGAATTTATAGAAGAAAGACTGACGGTACTCAGTAGTACTTATGGAAGAGCAAAAGAAAGGGAGTAAGTAATTAAAGAAACAATCAGAAGTTTAAGCCTGGGAGACAGGAAGATGACTGTTATGAGGAACATGAACATCAGGAAGGGGAGCTGGATTTGGAGGGAAACACAGATTGTACAGTTTTGGACATACTAATTCTGAGTCAGAGACATAGTAACTAGAGGGCTGTCTCTGGAATTAGGAAATCCTGGGTTTAAGCTGCACCTCTCATAGTTTAGAGGTGCCAGATTCTCCAAAAAGAAGTTCTTGAAAGTGGTTGGAAATGTGGGACCTGAGCTTGGGAGGGTTATCAGAGCTATAAATAAAGGTCTGAGAGTCACTCCACACACATACGAGAAGCAAAGCAAAGAAAGTGGATACACTCTCCAATGGCAACCATATTGGAAAAAGGAAACGAATAGAGGAAAAAAAACAAGCACCTGGGGAATATCTACATTTAAGGTATGAGGGGGAGAAGAGAATCAAGTGAAAGAGGAGTAGTTGGAGTGAGAGAAGTAGGATAATATGTCATCTTCACAAATGGCAAAGAGGGAAATAGTTTTAAAATGGAATTATGGATGATCAGCCTCAACAGATGTGGCAGAAATGCTAAGGATGATGAGGACTGAGAGAATGACAATGGATTTGCTGTTTAGAAGGCTGATGGTGATTGTGAAACGGGCAATTTGAGCAGAGTGTCAAGGGCACAAGCCAAGTTGCAGGGGGAAATCAGAGTGCATTGTGAAACAAAGGTAGAGTACTTTCCAAGCAGTTGGGTCAAGTCAAGGGATTATTTTTTTCTTAAGCTATGAGAGATGTGTGCATGTTTCCAGGAAGAGAGGAAGAAAGTGCCAGTAAATTGAATCCTACAGAAAGAAAAATTGTAAAGCCAATCCTACCCTATACTTTCCGTGAGTGCTGGGAGGAAGTTTACTTTTTTCGCTCTTTCTTTAAATGCAGATGTTTCTATAAAAGCATACTGTGGATTTGCAAAATCACTACTAAATATAGTATATCCCTAACATGCAGTTTTTTCTCAAAAAAAATGTTGATGCCAAATTGCTACCTCTCATTCAGCTGCCAAACTACATGCCCAACTGGTAAATGTAATTTGCTGAGGAATATGTATGGTGGCTGGCAGCAAAATCATGGTGGGAACTGCTTATATTGAAATACCTCCAGGGCATTCCAGTAGGAAACCAGTTACTCCTGGGGAATTTCCTCTTGAAGAAAGGTTCAGTATTCTTTAGGGGGAGATTCGAGTATAACCAGGGAGCAGTTTGTGGCATTCATATAAAATTATTCTCTCATCAGAAGAACTGTCAATAACATTCCATCAGGTTTGACAGCTCACCTTATCTTCATCTGGCTACTTCTTGGATAGTGTGAGAGATATGTTCATGGTGTTTAAGAGAATAATGATGATTTCACCATGAGAAAGGGGGAAAAGTCCCCACATTCTCCCACATCTGAAGGAAGCAGTAACAAAAGCTAGGTATTTCTCCTACTAGCTTCTCCATAGCTCTGCAGAAAACTCTCTAGGTCTCAGTAATAAGATTTCTAATAAAGGTCAGTGTTCTTATATTCACAGAGAATTTTTCAAGGTTCATGCATCTGTAAACAAGGGATGGGTGACAACTTCTGAAGGTTTAGATGATTTTCATTTTAATCAAATGTTATAAAATGTTGATGTTTGCTCCTGAATTTGTAATAGCAAAATAAAATAATAATATCCCTATTGAAGACAGTAGATGGCATGGCATGATATGCACCCAAATACAATAATAGATAACATGGTGTTGCTTTGTCTTTCTGTATGTCATTTCTACTGAGTATTTCTATAACTATTGCTAAGCTGAAAACATATCCAAACCCAGGAAGATCAAAGAAAGATAACCTCATATGATTTATATAAACATGTACATATATATATATATATATATATAACATATAGAGGCATGCAACTTGTTTATAGTATTTAAAAAGAATAGTTAACATTTATATAGCACTTACTATGTGTCAGACAAAATGTTAAGTGTTTTATTAATTATGATCTTATTTGACCCTCCCAACAATCTTGGGAGGTGTTATTAATTTTCCCTGTTATAGGTGAGAAAATTGAAACAGAGCTTAAGTGATTTGCCCAGAGTCACAAGGCTAGTAAGTGCCTGAGGGTTGAATCTGAACTCAGATCTTCTTGATTCCAATATGTCTTTTAATTATGATTACTAGCATTAGAGAACCCCAAAGGAACTTAGCGATCACCTAGTAAAATTAGTTCCTTTTACAGTTACAGAAATGTAGATTTAAAGTCACACGGCTAATTTTCAGAGCTAGAACCAGAATCCAGCTCAGTGTTCTTCAGAGTACCATATTAACATTTTGAATATTGAGTAAAAATGAATTGAGTAAACTTGTTTTTACCAAGTACTTCAGGCTTGGTTAGGTATAGTTTAATTGGTTAATTTAAAATTTATTTCTGATGGAGAGACAGTATAACATAAGATCATCCTCTTACCTTCAAAAGACATATCTCAAACTCCAGGGTGGGAGGGAAACTTAAAAAATATACCTTAGGGATGGATAGGTGGTGCAGTGAATAGAGCACCGGCTTTGGAGTCAGGAAAACTTGAGTTCAAATCTGACCTCAGACACTTAACACAAAAAAACTAGCTGTGTGATCTTGGGCAAGTCACTTAACCCCAACTTCCCCTCCAAAAAGCAATATATACCTTATAAGAATTAAGTACTTAAAATATTTTTTAATCTTAGAAGATTTTTATACTTAAAGGAAAAAAAGGTATACATATTTAAAGAAACATAAGAAACATTAATAATCTCTAATTACTAATTAATTTTGCATCTTAAATCATAGCTATTACATCATGAGGTATATTTCATATAAGAATGTTGCATAATTTCCATTTGTACAAAGAAGAATAACCTTTCCTGCTTACAGAAGCTACCTCTTTAAAATACTTAATACATCCTCTGAGTTCAGGTCAATATATTTATTTTCACTTGGCCAGCCTGGGAATCAGGGTGAGGAATGGAAACCCAGCTGGAGGAAGGAATGATGGTACAATCAGAAAGGTCATGAATATTAGAGTCTGAGTATATGATCTCAAATCTGGGCTTAGCCATAATGGTAAACTGTCGGTTATTGTACAGGATAGTCACTGAATAATCTCTAAGGTTCCTTCTAACTCTAAATTCTATATGATAAAATATGATTTAAATTTAGACTGGTTTTACTGGTGTCTATGATCTCTGCCTTAAAAGTTGAATCTGCTGTAAGATCTTATATGCTCTGGGCTTCTGTAGTTTTTCCAAGGAGGAAAGGGAGATCATTTCTTTGCCATACCTTCCATGACCAAGTTTCTAGCCTATAAGTTTCTAGATCTAGTTTCTAGATCAGCAGAACTAGCACATTTACTAGTGAAAATTATTCTTAAAGTAAATAAAATTGTTCAGAATCTGGGTTGTTGTTGGCACGTCTGTGTAAACCATGCTAGGGAGCTAAGGAAGAAACAGTACAACTTCTCATTTAATTTGATACTATCAAGCTTTAGGATTCACCAAGGATTTATGTATGCATTTGTATGTATATTGTGTATGTTATTAAAGGAACAATGACCAAATCTATGCAAAATATACCAGGCATAAATGGAATAGAATGCCTTTCTGTGAATTCAGTTTTAAGAGGTATAAAATTGCTGAGGCTATGAGGAAGGAAAAAAAAAGTTAACTGAAATCTATTCATCTCACAAACTATAAAATCTTTAGCCCATGGCAATATGCAGTTCCCAGCAGCCTTTGGAACACCAGTTATTCTGCTGTCTGAAAACAGAAATGCTTGAAAAGCTGTGAGATTGAGATGTAACATGCACATTGTTATAATAGGAAGAATTGTCCTGTGCAGTTGTTTATTATTATTTTTTTTTTGCTGATCAGAATTTTATCTTAGTCATAAAACAAAGACATGAAATCTTGATTTATCTCAAAATCAACAACATTTGAAAGGTACACAAATCACAGTTCAATACCCATTACCTGTTCCAAATCTGTTCAATGGATAAACTCACTAAATTTGAAAACTGTAAACAAAGGATCCTTATTTTAAGCACAGCAATTACATGCCAACAAAATGTTATTCCCTTCTATATAAAAATAAACTTATGAAATGCCAAGTTAGCACAACAGCCTATTAATAACCCACATGGATTGGTGATAAAGCATTCCTTCAGCACTGAAATGAAGAAAAGTGTGTCAAAGAACAGTATAAGCAGACAGTAGGATTGGGGAGCTACTCAAATGGATCTACTTGAGCATCTGAAATGAAGAATCACTGCAAATACAGAATGATTATTCCATAAGGCAGCAAAACAAGGGTATTAGACTTTTCACCTAATGACATCACATATGCATGCATTTATGTATGTATACATGCATATACATCTGTACACATATACAACATATATTCATATACATATATGTACATGTGTGCATATGTGTACATGGATACATATATATTTATGGACATGCATATATCTATACATATGCATATACATATACTAACCTATGTAAATAAGGGGAATTATTATTCCAATCACATGAGTATTGAATTCATATTTTATAATATGCAATTAAATGGAAAACAGAAACTCAATATCTTCTTTTCTTTATGACATGGAGGTCTCCATCCTCTTATCCTAAGCTTGAGACTGAATTTATCAGCATCTTCTGCCCTTTTTTACCTGCATCCACAGCTATCCTGTATATGTTGCACATGTTCAAAAGTAAGCCTTTTGTTGACTTATTTTTTTTCCTATGGCATTGCCATTTATTTAGACTCACGTTTAAAACTGTGCAAAAGCATAGATCTAACTCTCCCTTTGCCCTTACCTCTCATATACAATCACTTTATAAGCTCTGCAATTGCTTTCAGTGTCTGTAGCATCCACTCCATTCCCCCTGGTACCGCCCTGATGCTACCTCCATGTCCAACTGAAATAACCAGTTAACAGATCTTCCTATTATGACTCTTCCTCCCAGTCCATCTTTCACCCTGTTGTCAATCTAATCACCTATATAAATAGACCTGGTCATGTCACCATACCCTCTTCTTTTTCTAACAAGTAAAGATCAAAGGTTTATGCTTAGTCTTCAATGCTTTCACCATCTGGAAGTTGCCCTATCTTTCTAGGCTTGTTTCTCATGCATTTTATGTTCCAGCAGAAAAGACTAGTCACTGTTTCTTAAATATGTCTTTCATTTTCCCTTCTCTAAGCCTTGATTCACACTTCTCTTTGACTAAAATGACATCACTTATACTCATCACCTAGAATCTTTATTTCCCTCATAGCCATCACCATTGGATTTTTATTTAGTTATTAAATATTTATTTAGTTATTAGCTCAAATGTTACTTATCCAAGAAGCCTTTCTTAATCCCATCCCTCCATTTAGTGATGACTAACAAAGCACAGTCTTTAAATCTCCGTAATTCCCTTACCACATTCTACATTTTATTATACTTATATGTGAGAGTCAGCATGGAATAAAGGATATTGATCTTCACTGGAGTCAGGAAGACATGGGTTTAAGTTGTGCCCCTAACACATACTCTTTCTGTGTTCTTGAGCAAATCACTTAATTTCTCAGACCCCAGGAAACTCCAAGACTATATATATGAGCTGCTGATATGCATCAGTGGAGAGTTATTCCATACTGGAAATTCTACATACCTATGAAATTACAGTTCTGAATGAGGGGGAGGTTATTGAGCAAACATTATAGCCCCCATCAAACCATAACTTTCATGAGCGTAGAAATGATGTTTCATCCAATTTTTGTATCTCAATTCTCCAAACACAACAATCGGTACTTTTCACATCAAAAAAAGAAAGAAAGAAAGAAAGAAAGAAAGAAAGAAAGAAAGAAAGAAAGAAAGAAAGAAAGAAAGAAAGAAAGAGAAAGAAGGAATTGAAAAAACAACTTACCACGTATATGATTTATTTAGGTAGATTAAAACTATTTAACTGAATTAAATCATATCTTTAAATGGAAAGTAAAAAAAACCTATGGAGTGATTAGATCCTTGCAAGACATATTACCATTACCTTTTGAAGTATAATAAAACACACACATTCATAAATTTTAAAAGATCTTTTAAAATTATGGACAGAGCCTTCTATTTAAGATATCAGTTGTAGGAAGAGTTGGAACAAGTCTTCAAAATGACTGCTACTTTTTATCTATTCATTGCAGAAATTTCTATGAGGCATTACAGCCTGCCACCATGGTGACACAAAAGATATAAAACATCAAGGGATGAAAAAGGAATGAAACCATCATTTTGCACCACACTCCCTGCCAACCTACAGAAAGAAAAATATCTGGGTATATACTCCAGAGATAAGCTGTAAAGCTGAGATGAGACATGTCCTAAGAGACATGGAGAAAGAGCAAAGTAAAGATCATAGAGGTAGATAAGGATGAAATGTCTCCTACATGTGATCCTGAAGTATTAAATAAATAGTATGTGATATATTTCTTCCATAAAGCTTTATATTCACTACATGGGAGACAACCAATATCTTTCAAGGCAGAATTAAAATAATTCCTTTGGAAACTTTCATAGCCCTGCAGATAAGACAGGGAAATATAAGGAATTTTCCCTGTAACCAGTTCCATTTCATTGAATTTGTGCTGTGGAAGATAAATTTAAAAATAAATCCATCACTAATAACTTTACTGGATTTAACTCAGGTGGGAAAGTGAGTGCATATAAACTTTAAGAGGAAGACTTTGTTATCACCCTTTAGGTATCTTTGAAGGAGGGAATGTATCCTCTATCACCCATAAGCTACTTTTCAAGCCTAAGTGAAAAACCAAAAAGAAAAAATAAGTCGGGTAGGGTAGCACTTTTAAAATGATTGGTTTGTACTTGTTGCCTTTGGGGATCAATTCCCCAACTTACATTGAGCTTTTAGATGAGAGGCCCAGAAGGAAGATCACTACTTTTCACTCAGGGTCCTAGAAATAAACCTAAGAGGTTATGATGTCAAATACTGCTGCTCATTAGACCCTTCTAATGTATCCTATTAATGTATGTTATTATCAGTCATCCAATAAATCTGTTAACTTCTAGAAGAGGGTATTATTACTGAAAAGGTATAGAGATAATTTTTTAAATACTTGCATATTCTCTCCTGACACATACAATATCCCTGGGGAGAGTAGGTTCCAACTTAACATTCAATATTAATGAGGCATATGTGTAAAGAACACATGTAGTCAAGGGGTATCTTCTGACACCTGGCCTCAAAACTGCTTTGCCCCAGCTCTTTGGAATCCTCACAAGGTTCTGCCTAGGTGTAGCTATTTCCTTGCTTCCAAAGACTGGTATTTCTAGATTTCATGCATATCACTTTTCTCTGTCATGAGGAGTTACAGTCTTTGAAGGCACCACCATCTTCAGGTGACTCTCCACATCTTTGTTTAGGTCCTTCCTTTTCATTAGCTCTGTCAGACTCTACTTCTAGTGAAAACTCTGATGGCTCTAATATATCTCTTAGTTTTCTAAGAACTCTCCTCTCCCATTCACTTCAAATCAGGAAATAATGATCAGAGAAGAAATATACTTGCACTACATGCTCCTGGTTACATAGCAGGAGGGTGAAAGGAAAACGGAAATCTTCTCTCAAACCAGGCAGCTCACAGCAATCCTCATTTGAAAACCACTGGGGAAGAGAATAAGAGATGATCCACCAGAACCTTCGGAGTGTGCACTTAGTTCCAGCTCAGCAACTCATCAGTCTTATTTCTTCTGTCTATGAAGCTAATTAGAAGACTTTTCATAATCACACATGACTAACCCTGAGTCATCGTGGCTCAAACTGGCCTCCAGAAATCTATATGTGATAGGCGGTAAGAAAATAACTGCACATTTTCTATATAACTCACAAGGAAGGACAAATTCATGTATTCCCTAAATCCTAGGCCCTCATCAATCAGTTTCTCCATTGCTTTCCTATTTGGAAAAAAAGTCCATGACTACAAAGTACTGAAAATCTATCAGCTGTCTCTGTCTTTCACTCCATTAGAATCATAGTCCTAGAAAATAGCTCTTTCCTAACTTATGTGGAAGATACAATCTTGGGGGTCTTTATAAAGAGGAGAGAAGTAAAGAGTTTATTAAAATTACCATAAACAGAAGAAACCAAAGCAGGGGAAGAATCTAATAAAACTAATGAAACATATCCTCTTTAGTTCTATTTATGTTTAATTTTTGGGCCCTGAAATGATAAAGAGAAGATTAAATTATATATGCCTGGACGTTGGTTAGCTCTTTGTTTAGCAACTCCCAAAGACACTTATATAACATTTTATATTAAAATTGCTTGTGCTTATGTGAAGTCTTTCTGTCTCCTCCTGTTCCCCAGTTGCCAATGCCTTTTCCTCTAAGGCTATCCTCTCTCTACTCTTGTGTGTAACAATTTATACATATACACAAATCTATATAGATATCTATATCCTATAGATGTCTTCCTATATACACATATCTATATATCTATCTATACACACTTATCTATATAGCTATCTATAACTATATCTATAGCTAGCTATAGCTATATCTATATACACATATGCACATATATCCATATATCTATAACTATATCTAAGAAATAGATATCTTAAGATAGATAGATATAGATATAGATAGACATATAAATATGTGTATATAGAGATATAGGTATAGAGATATAGATATGTATCTATATAGAGATAGATAGATATATAGGTAGATAGATTGATAGAGAGACAGATATTACATTTTCCCTGAGTAGAATGTAAGCTCTTTTAGATCAGGGGCTGTTTTTGTTTTGTCTTTGAATTCTCAGTGCCTAATACATGGAATGCACTTAATAAGCATTGGTTGGTTCATTCATTTTGCCTTATCCTACTAGACCATAATGTTCATGATAGTAAGTATCATTACTAATAAAATCTATCTCTCTGCCTCAGCAGTGGCACAGTATTTTGTATCCAAAGAACAATAAATAAATGTTGGTTGGATGAATTAATATGCATTTGTCCACAAAGCCCCATTTTTCTCAGCCTGGTCTGAAAAACATCTGAGAATTTGGGCTAAAGGAAAATAATCTTGTGGCAAGTAATCTAATGTTTCAAAACCTGAGTTTCCTCAGCTATAAAATTAGTGGTCTGGATTAGATCCCTCAAATGTTCCTTTAAACTACAAATTCTAGGATCCTCAATTTTAGGAAAGAAAAAAAACATATTTATGGAAAATTAATGGCCTAAGACAATTGCTAATTGAAACAAATATTAAGTTTCACCTTATACCTAGCAAATAAGCGATGTCAATGCTGGGGATAAGGAAGGAAGATTTTGCAAGGACAGGAACATTAATGCATTTTTAATGAAGCAATAGATTTATCCAATTCTTCTGGAAACCAATTTGGAATTATGTGGAGAGAGTGACTTAAATGTCAATATCATTTGCGTCAGGGCTTCTATTGTTAGGCATATACCCCGAGGAGATCAATGTTAAAAAAGAAAGGCCTTAAAATAGAAACAAAATAGGTGTCAATGCATTATGTATTGGATTAAAAATTTATCACACAAATATATGATGGGATATTATTCTGTTATGAAAATTATCTAATGTGATGATTATAGAGAAATATCGATTGATATAAAGCAGAAATAGGGAAATGATGTTGTCAATGACTATAACAAGGTAAATGGGAAGAACAACAAAAAATTAGAACTGAATTCTAGCAATTATATATATAGTTATATATAATATATAATTATATAATACACATATGATTATATATAATATAAACATATATAATTATATATAGATATAATGCATACATACATATCTATCTATATCTATATCTATATCTATATCCATATCTATATATCTTTAGCTTGGCCCTAAAGAAGAGATAAGAGAAAGTCTTTCCCTGTTCTCTTTTGTGTGCGTATGTAGGGAGGGGTAGATTATGATTATGGAACACTCCATATAACATGAAACTTTTTGGATGTGTTGGGAGGTATTAATTAAGCCATGTTTTGTTTGTTTGTTCTCCCCATTGTTTTAATTCTTTATTTTAAAGAATTGCTCTCCCTGGAGGAAAGGAGCAATACATTGGAAAATACAGGTGATATAAAATCAAAAGATATCAATAAAATACAGAATAGATAAAATGTGATCTGCATCAGTGGAGATAAGAACTCATTTCAAGGAAATTACAAGGAAATTGAAGTTTTGAAGTAAAAGAAAGATGGCATATTACAATGATCCATGTCATTGTCAGAAATGTCATTCCACAAAATTACCCCTGCTTCTTCTATTTCCTTCCTGGCCATCAGTGCTTTCCCCTAGGAGGACTTCTTCCTTCATCTCTGCCTCTTCTGCCATCTGTACCTTTGCTTTCACTGCTGACACATCTTTTGTTCATACAGCCTCTCATCCTCCACCCTGCTCTTGCCCTAAGGAGATGAACACCTCTTTTATCCCATCCTCCAAACCTTTCTCTCACAGATTACATAGCCACAAGTGATTATTTTGTGTTATCATTTGGTTTATTTTTATAACATGACAAAAAGTTGCTTTAGTTCCAAGGATTCATTCATTGGAATGTACCTATTAATAGAAAGAAAATTAATATTCCTTTCAAATTCACAAGAGAAAGTATTGTATTTTGAGAATAGAAATCTGGCCTTTGAGCCGAGAAGATAGGGCTCAAGTCTTTCCTCTGATAGATATTGGTTTCTCATCTGTAAAATAGGAATAATAACACTTGAACTATATATTTCAATAGATCACCATTTGGACTGCATAAGAAATTATGCAAATGGACTTAATAATTATGGGCTGTATAAATTTAATTAATTCCATGATTCCTGTTATTTTACTTCCAATTGTGCTTTTGATTCTAAAGAATTGGCCCTCTATAACACTACTACCCTGGCACCCTGGAATTTCTCTCACACCTTACAACAGTAAGGCCTCCTCTTACTGCAATGTACTTCCACAAAAGGAGGCAGGTCCTGGCCATCCATGCCTCATTCTAAGTGTGCTTTTGCCCCTATGGACTTTGCTACAAAATGACCCCTCCTTTCTACTCCTCCTTTAATCTTTCCTCTTCCCCCATTAGAACATAAGCTCCTTGAGGGCAGATATTGTTCTTTATTTCATTCTTTTTTTTCTAATTATATCCCCAGAGTTTAACACAGTGACTGGCATTTAGTGTCTAATAAATGCTTATTGTCAGCTTGTTGTTTATTGTGTAAAGTATTGTGCTGTTGTTGTTGAGTGATTTCAGTTGTATCTGACTTTTGTGACCCCATTTGGGGTTTTTTTGGCAAAGATACTGGAGTAATTTGCCTTCATTCTTCAGTTCATTTTACAGATGAAGAAACCCAGGCAAACAGGGTTAAATGACTTGCCCAGGATCACACAGTTAGTAAGTATCTGAAGTCAGAATTGAACTTATGAGAAGAATTGTGATAGAGAAGATAAAAGAGCTATAATGGAACTGCTTCATTTTTTTAAAGTTAGAATTCCAAGAGAGAACTGGAAGACACAATATAAAGCACATTTTGAAAGTAATCTCATATATACCAACATGAACCTTCCCTTATATGAATTATGTCTTTGATTAACATTCAGCAACACAGAAATTAGAATTTAATTCCTTCAATATACCACTTTTCTTAAAGTGCTAAAGAAGCTGTAAATACCCAAGGACGGCTCATGCTACTTGAAGACAATTCCCCAATATTTCTTAAGATTTGTCTCTAAGAAGTGAGCAATGTAGGGATAACCCAAAGGTTTCATTCTCCTGTCAAAAGCTTTCAAATCACCTTTTAAGATAAAAGTTCTCCCATTCTCTACTTGCAGAAGCTTTCACTTGAAATAATATTAAGAACAGTTTCCTGACCTTCTACTTTGAGTGTGCCTTTTTGAGCATCCAATTCAAGTTATACTTCTCTTTGTCCAGGATATTTTTCAATTCTCTCCACATCTCTAATTTCATTGTAGTTTACTCCCCCTAACCTCCCCCTATTCTTTTCATTTTCTTTCTCTGCCCTCCCTACCATTATGGTTTGCAGATTGGTTTTTCCTCCTATTTCTCTCTATGTGCCTTCTCTGATATTTCCACCTCTGCCTAACATTTGTTCACGTATAGTGGATCCACCCTGAACAGCCAACAGACAGAAATGAACATAATTGACATGAAACAGTATTGCCTTCTCTGTATTCTCATAGGTTCTTCAAGCTGAGAAGCTTAATACATGAAAAGTGTCAGATGCAGTATGACAAAGTTTTTCTACCTCCGTGTGACCATTTCAATAGCAGAGAAGTGGTCATTTGCATTCCACAGAATTATCCTGCATGGCAGTAGCACTATAGAAATGCTCCTGTTTTATTTTTGCAAGCAGATGCCATGGTGATCTCATCGGTGCCTTTTAGAAATATCTTTTCCTTTTTTATTCCTTAGCTACCACCCTGGACCCCACTTCTGTTTTAAACACTTCTTCTAAAAGGTGAGATGTAAGGATTAGTGTAATTAATAATTCTTAGCACTTAGAACATTCAGGTCCCATGCGCAACATACTTTGGAATCAATGATTAATCATCTCATCACCTCTAAGGGACTGGTATTATTATTATTAATCCCTAGAGCCAAATCATTTAAAACTCAGCAAAACTCTTATTTTGTCGTTGTTGTTGTTGTTGTTTAATATGCCTCCTTGAATAGCAAATAACTGTCAGGAGAGATTGTTTTAAAATCTAACAGTGGTAATACTAAACATTAGTAACTTGTCACTGCTATAAAACTTAAAAGGAGACATTATTATGGATAACTGTATATTTTATGTAATTACATGACAACACACTGAAAAGTAGTAATATTCTCTCATCTGTTCCCTTCTTTATACTCATATGATTACCACCTAATCTCAAGGCTTTGTCAAGTATTGAAATAGATAGAGCTCTAGACAGAGTCTGGAAGATGTGAGTTCAAATCTTACTTCAGAACTTTACTACCTTTGTGACCCTGAACACTTTCCCTCTGCCAGCCTGTTTCCTCATTTATAAAGTAAGGTTAATAATGGCATCCTCAGGAGCATTGCTGTATCAAAGGAAATACCATGCATAGCTTTGTAAACTTTATAATAGTAGTGAGACACATGTGTGAGATAAAATACATGTGTCCAAGGTTTAACTCATAACACCTGCTCTAGAAGTGCTTCTCTTCATTCAGAGACCTCACACAGAACCCTTTGTTGTTTTTGTTCATCCTTAGTTCTCAAAGAGGACTAATGACATCAGGAGGGTGGTTTCTTGACTTGCATGTAAATTGGATTTAAGTGAGGCAGGACTGTGCAAAGTTGTCAGCCTTACTCTCTCCTCCAGAGTCATCAAAGTCCAGTGTCAAGAGTCAAGATGACTGGAAATGACCAAGGATGCAATATATGACCTTGGCCTCTCTCCTTAGGTCTTTCCTGGGTCTCAGTTTGTCTGAGGCAATGGCTATTCAACAACTAAGAACTGAGACAAAAGATGACCTAATATACTTTCACAAAAGTATCAGTCTGGGAGGGAAAGACTCTTAAAGTTTCTAGCCAGAGTAAAAATAATTGCTACTGAAATAGTACAGGACTAATGTCATTCAGTCAGTCAAGAAACATTTATTAAGCTCTTATTATGTGTCAGGCACTGTACTAAGCATCCATATCTTCCTCAAAAATCTTCAGCAGTTCACTATAATTTCTAGGATAAAAGACAAATATCTCACCCCAGCAGCTAAAGAAAATTTAGCTCCCAAATGCCTTTCCAGAACTGCTCTATATTATTTCACCTTTACACACACTACATTACTGCCAAACTACATAACTAGCTGCTTTCCAAAGTCAATAATATCTCCATTATACAATCTGCCTTTGCAGTTGGTTTCTCATATCTAGAATGGGCTATCTTAGCTTCCTTTAAGTTCCAGTTCAGCAGACAACTGGAGGAAATTTTTATAGCATGTATCTCTGATAAAGCTCTCATTTCTCAACTGGGGGAAATTTTATAGCATGTATCTCTGATAAAGGTCTCATTTCTCAAGTATATAGAGAACTCAGTCAAATTTATAAAAATACAAGTCATTCCTCAATCAATAAATGGTCAAAGGATAAAAACAGGCAGTTTTCAGATAAAGTAATCAAAGCTATCTATAGTCTAATGTTCTAAATCACTATTTATTAGAGAAATGCATATTAAAACATCACTCACATTCATCACAATGGCTAATATGACAAAAAGGGAAAATGAAAAATGTTGGAGGGGATGTCAGAAAACTGGACACCAATGCATTGTAGGTGGATTTGTGAACTGAGTCAGCCATTCTGTAGAGCAATTTGGAACTATGTTCAAAGGGCTATAAAGTTGTGCATACTCTTTGATCCAACAATAGCATTACTAGGTCTGTATCCCAAAGAGATTTGCAAAAGGAAAAAGAATCTATTTGCACAAAAATATTTAAAGCAGAAATCTTTGTAGTGGCTAAAAATTTAAAATTGAGGGGATTGCCCCCCATCAATTGGGGAATGAATGAACAAGTTGTGGTATATAATTGTAATGCAATATTACTGTATTATGATAAATGGCAAGCAGAATGATTTCAGAAAAAAAAAATACTGGGAAGACTTATATGAACTATTGCTAAGTGAAATGATAAGAACCAGGAAAATATTGTACATAGTCACAGCAATATTGTTCAGTGAACAACTGTAAATGCTTTAACTATTCTCACCAATACAATGATCCCAAGACAATCCCAAAGGACTGATGATCACACATATTACCAACCTCCAGAGGAAGAACTAATATCGTCTGAATACAGATTGAAGCATGCTATTTTTCTATTTCTTTCTTTGTTCAAGTTTTCTTGCACAAAAAATATTAATATGGAAATGTTGTATGTGATTGCACATTTATAACCTATATCAGATTGCTTACCATCTCAGGGAGTATGTAGAGATATTTTTACGTTGCCTTCTATTTTTTCATTTGTTTGGATCTGTTTAATAGCATCTTGATTTCTCATAAAGTCACTAGCTTCCATTAGCTCCAATCTAATTCTGAAGGAATGATTCTCTTCAGTCAGCTTTTGAAATTCTTCTTCCATCTGGCAAATATTGTTTTTTAAGGCATTCTTCTCCTCATTGGCTTTTTGAGTCTCTTTTGCCATTTGAATTAGTTTATCTTTTTAAGGTGCTATTTTCTTCAGTCAGGTTGTTGACTCTCTTTTCATGATTTTCTTGCATCACTCTCATTTCTCTTCCCAATTTTTCCCCTACTTTTCTTATTTGGTTTTCAAAATCTTTCTTAAGCTCTTTTATGTAGTGTAACCAGTTCATATTTTTCTTGGAAGCTTTTGGTGCAGGAGTTCTGACTTCACTGTCTTCCTCCTGCTCCATGCCTTGATTATTTTTTATCCCCCCAAAAAGATTCTATGGTCTGTTTGTGCTTTCTCTGCTTGCTCATGTTGCCACTCGATTACTTGACTTTTGAGCTCTTCGCCATAGTAGAACTCTGCTTCCAGAGTGGAAAGAGCCAGTATCATGCCTAACATATATTAAATACTAACTAAATGACTAATGAATGATGCATGACTGATGATTCATAAAACTTTCCTCAAATATTTTAAGGAAATTATCACTGGATTGACTTTAACTCCACACTATTTCAGAATGTTTTTATTTTATATTTTTTTTTACTTCTTTCTTAAGGAAATTTGAAATGTTAAATTCAGAAACTCATTTGGAATAGTAAACAAAGGGCATCTCAGAACCATAATTTCCTATCAATTTCATCAAACTGAGATACTATTCTATTAATAAACAAGAGAAAAATAGTTTTTGAGTCTTTTTTAGGTGGAAAAATGTAAGAAGTCTATCAAAAGCAAACTTTATAGAAACAAGTTTCTCATATACACTGAGGGAAATGAAACACTTTTAAAAGTACTTAGATAAAGCACATAGGCATTTTACCTTAAATTGGCCTTGGTTTCTAGCTCATCAAAAAAATAGACAAGGTGAACCCAACTGATAACCAAAAAATGTACAAATATAAGTTCATACTTTCCAAAATATATTTTTTCAACTGCCCATCTGTTTTTGTAAGAGTCAAAAAAGCTAATACTAGGAATAACCATGGGGTCCACCTTAAGATTATATTGGTAAAATAAAAATAAAAACAAGTTAGAACGTACAGTTTTAATAGAATGGTATAATAAATAGGGAGTTGGCCTGGAAAAGATTAGACTTCAATTCAAAGCCCAAATTTTACACATGGGCTATATGATGTTGGACAAATTACATAATCTTTCAGAGTCCTAGAGACTAACACTATACATTACAGTGAAGGTACTGAACTTCTCTGGAAGTAAAGAAGGAAGGAAGGAAGGAAGGAAGGAAGGAAGGAAGGAAGGAAGGAAGGAAGGAAGGAAGGAAGGAAGGAAGGAAGGAAGGAAAGAAAAAAGGAACAAATGAATGAAGGAAGGAAAGAAGGAACGAAGGAACATTTATTAAGCACTTACTAGGGATGCAAATACAAGCAAAAAAGAAAGACAGGCCTTGCCCTCAGGGAGCTTTAATTCTAATAGAAGGATACAACACATAAAATATAGCTAAAAAGTAAGAGAAAGAAGGAGAAATGAAGGCACCTTGTCTGGAAGACAAGAAATGTTAGGAGGGGAATGCTGACCAGCCAAGTTAAGAAGTCTCAGGTGATAATGAAAATTCCAGGATGAAATAAAGGTGGAGGCATAATTTGATTATAGAAAGAATATAATCAAAGATCTGATAAAAAATAACAATAATAGCATCCCTTTAAAATTAATCTATTTTAATATTATAGGCATTTCTGGATATTATCCCCCTCACTCTATACACCAACTCTCATTTTTCAGCTGGCTATACTACTTTGGGACCTTTCTGATTTACCTTTTCACCATGTCCCATTGAGATAATCTCATCATCTTGCAAGATCCCATCAGTCTTGGTAAGCCACTTCAAGCATTACCCTTAGCCACTTTTGTGTGGAAGGTATGGCCATGATTTCCAAATCTCCTTTAAGGAGGGAAATCAGCATAGATATCACCTCATTTTTAGCCTATCTGCAGGACTTTGCAGGACTTCTCTGACTGACTGACTTTTCCACCATGTCCAATTGTCTGCTATCCCTACATATGTTTCAGCTTCCTTTTGTGGGTTGTCTTTTTCTATTAGATTGTAAGCTTACTGGGGACAGGAACAGTCTTGTTTGTTTTTTGTCTGCTTGTTTGTTTTGTTTTTTGCATTTATATCCCCAATTTTAGCATGTTTCTGGCACATAGTAGATATTTAATAAATGTTTATTGGCTATCTATAACCTTCATTTCTTACACCCAATGAACCTAACATATCAAAACCTGAAACTGTATAGAACATCCCACAACTACATTGTATAACGATGTTGATCTTCTACCTCTCCAGTGAAAGGAGCAAGGGAATTTTTTTTCTTATCTCTTTTCTTGGGACATGACTTTTATAATTACACAGCATTCAGAAAGATTAATTTTACTGTTTTTTGCTGTTGCTGCAATTGAGTATTTTTCCTGGTTCTGATTATTTCATTTTGCATCAGTTCATACAAGTCATCTATCTCATGGTTCCCTGAATCACTTTTATTTGACATTTCTAAGAGGACAATATTAATTCCATTGTATTCAGACACTACAATTTGTTTAGCCCTACCCCAAGTGATAGGCACCTCCTTTGTTTTTAGTTCTTTTGTTAGCATTTAAATGGTTAGGGAAGAATTAGAGATGCAGTGTGAAGTCATTAGTACATTTTGAAGGCAACATTTTTAATGATAACTTTGTGTTAGAGAGAAATGTTGAGGGGGGGGACAGTATTGGACAGTAATAGTTTCACAATGTCAACTAATAACATAGTTGACCTTTTTCACATGGCAGGTGAAAAATGATTGTGGATGGGGCTAAGTCACTAATGAATAAATATTCCTCTGCTTCTTTCCCTCTCCCCATTCTGCATGTGTGAACTTCAGTCTTGGAATACATTTTTGCATGTCAAGAGACAATAGCCAGACTCAAATTCTGGGGGGAAAGGGGATTACATAAAAACAAATCTATACAGAGTTCATGAAGGGTGACTCGAACATTATTTTCAATGGCATTAAATTTCCATGAAGCAAAGCATACCCATCTTCTGCTAATGAGCTTGAAAAGGTGCCATAAGTGCACTGAAACCAGGGTGCCCATTTTCACAGCAATCAAAAAAAGAAATCCACAACAACCTTCCTAGTCTCTCATTTATTCACAACATTGTCAGCCATTGCCACTTACATGAGACTAGCTGAAAATAATGTTAATTTGTTTCTTTCCTTTTGGCCCATAATTGTGTTCAGTGATCACGCCTACCAGTTGCCAAATATAGCTGGCTACAAAGAAAAAAAAATCTGAAGTATATATGCTATGAGAAAATTCTACTGTAATATTTCTCCACTTTTAATTGAGCATACATTGTATATAACAAAATACCATAAAAACTACAGCATTGTTGGGCAGGCTTTATCAATGGTACATTCAACTGGGCTGACTCCTTGTTCTCACATTATATAGTAGACCTAATGGCAGTGACTCTGACTTCATGACTCACCTCTTATAGGATGTTTTATTCATCTTAATGAATGTCAGGCTATAACAGCATTATTTATGCTTAGGATCTAATATACTATCCCTGTTAAGTGAAACAATACAAAATCTGGAGGATTGATATAGCTGCCTTCCTAACAGGAAAAAAATAGGAAAGTATCCAAAGAAAAGAGAAGAAATACTTTCACAAAAGGTCAGTTCTATACTTAAGAGAGAGAGCTAGGTAGATTTAAAAAAAATATATAGCAAACTTGAATGTAAACATTCCCACCTCATGTGCAATTTATTGTGAGATGCCAAGCAACATAGTATGTATATATGTCTATATTGGTACCACTAAGAACACATTGACAGTATCGGAAAGTAAGGTTTTAATAATCAGGAAAAGGCTCAGATAATAAATTTGACTTTTAGACAGGAACAAAAAAAATATCACTCTTGCTTCAGCTAGATTTTAATGCATTCTTCAAGGTGTAAGAAGTGTGAAAAATCAATAGCAAATCCCAGTGTCCTTCTGCTGAGTTATTCAAAATGTTAGCTCTAATGGGAGTCATGGAAAAGCAGGTATAAATCTTGGCTGGTCAGATCACATATATGCTGTAAAGAGAAACATTTTAAAATGTAAGTACTTGCCCTCTCTTTTAAAGCTTGTGTGTGTGCATGCGCATGCATGTGTGTGTGTGCATGTGTGTATGTACATAAAATAAATTTAAACAACAGTTGCAAACTTCTTCAGATCTGAGACCACAGATGTGAAGGTAGATAATTTTAAAGGAATAATTTTCTCTTGTTGGGTAATTATCCTTAATGAAAGAAAAATTTCTTAAATCCTAATAAATCAGAGACTGAATTGACTGACCATGCATCCAAATTGCTGCATTATTCACACTGGAATTACTCCAAAGATTAGCTGCAAATTGCCCTCTAAATTGAATTTATGGTTTCATTTTTCATAACTACTGTGTTGTGACAGATGAGAGGAATTTCTGAGAAAAATGACAGTGATGGACCCAATTTCTTAGCAGTCTATCTTCAAGACGGTACCAGACTATCTCTATCTGCCATTAGCCTTTCCACAATTTATTTTGGCAAGCATAAAAAACCTGGTAGGCTATAATCCAGTATATCCAATTTTATATCCTATTCATGAAGAAGACAGTGAAAAGCTCCTCATTGCATTTTGCAAATGAAAACTAATCCAATTAACAAAAGAACATCTACAAAAGCGGTCACTGTTCTGATTAAATTACCAACTTAGGCCTATTATCTTTTTTCCCCCTTTATAGTATATCACTTGTGTTTTTCTCTTTTTATGTGTCAAAGGAAATCTCAGGGAGAATACAGGACAGACAGAGGGTAAAGTACATGCTGCTTTTACAAACTGGGCATCACAAAAGTGTTGTATCTTCAGGTCCAACAGTTGTTATACTATTATTGAAAAGCTGAAGCAAAATACCAGCTGCCAGATAGCAGAGACAATAAAGACCTTCACCTCGATAAGACGTATATGACTTGTTGAAATACGGGGGGAGAAAACAATTTTGTTAGCCTTCAAATTAGGTTTGTATTGTCCAGGCCTCTCAGGTTAGAAATGATTGAAAGCAAATATTGAGTTGGAGTTAGTGACAGATGCAGTCGGTGCCTACAGGTTTATGAGACAAGACTACATGAACATGTGCAGTTTCTGTAAGACAAATTATTGTACAGACATCTACAGCCTACTCTTTCCAAACATTTAGGAAAACACTGTGACCTTTCTTTTATAATCACCCAAAGTATCCTTTTTTCCCCCTAATTAAGCAGACATCTATGCTTTAATGGGAATTTAAAGCATCTATAGAAGCATATTTTATTTACAATTAACTTTTCAAAGTCTTGAGAGAATAGATAAATAAGGATATGCCATATTCTAGATAAATTTAGAGAGAACTATACTATAAAATAATAATTTAACATGTTTAAAAGGAAAGAAAAAAACCTCTTGTACTAAATGGCAATAATTTAAAGGGGTAAAAAACCCACAATGCTCAAAGTTCATGACCTCAAGATAAAATTTATATCCCTTCACCATGCAGTCCAATTATTTTTTCACTAATTTGAAAATGGGTGTACTCTTCATGACTTATGATTTCAAACATCTTTTCCTATGCATACAATTTCTACTTTAAATTAGAGGAAAATCTGCAGTTTGGATTAGCTTTTATGTAGAGAAATTATGGGGCTTTCAAAGAAAACTTCAAGAGAGTAAGACATGTACAGAACAGGTATAATTTTTTTAAATTTCATTTTGTTCATATGCCACCATTTACCCCTTCCCTTTTCATCATGTAATTCCCTAATCCTGCCAGAATTACTCAATGATCTTTCCCCTTTTTTTGAAGTTTGTTGTCTTTCTTTAAAATGGCATGTATAGAATACCATGATATAGTGAAGTACATATCTCTTGGGCTGTATTCAAGGAAACCAAGGTAGGTTTTATTGGGGGGTGGGGGCACTTGTTTGTTTGTTTTTTTACTACAATTGTATATCTGTTCTGTGCATTGTGAGAAATACATAAACTGAAGCTGATGTAACCAAGTCCTCCAGAACCCCTAGTTGGTCACATCAGAGAACCCTAAATGCTCTCCCAATACATGGGGACAGGAACACAAGTGTGTGTAACTTATGATTCTGAGTCCAGGGAATTTTGGTGGACCAGTGTTCTTCCTTGATGAAATGGAGGTCAGAACCAAAATAGGCTTCACTAGTGTCACAATGGCATGCTTCCTGGAGTAATTCTATAGTCTACTTTCTCAAAGCAATTTCCTTCAACAGCTGAAATATTTGATGGTAATTAGCCTTGGCAGGCAAAATCAGAAGAGCCTCTAAAGGTATATGAGGAGCTCTATTGATACACGACTTCAGAAGATGTGTGCAAAGGTCTAAGATATCTCACAGCTACCTATGTAAAACTATGTATTTCTGGACATCAGGAATTGAGTAGCAACACATCAGAATCATTCAAAAGAGTATGGGACTATATAAAATCATAAGATCAAAGATTTAGAGGTAGAAGAGATCTAATTTTAATTAATTTTCAATTGAATTAAATTATTTTATTAATTAATTAGATTAATTAGGGGATTTAATTAATCACCTAATTTTCCCAGGGAATACTCTCATGCCTAGAGACATCATGTGATTTGTTCAAGGTCACACAGACAGTATCAGAGGGTAGAATTGGAACCCAGATCCTCAGCTGTCTAACACGATATTACATCTTCACACTCCATGGGTTGGAAAAAGTGTTGCCTATATCTAGAATGCACTCCCTCCTTACCTCTGCCTCATAAATTCCTTAGGTTCCTTCGAGGTACAGTTTAGTGCCTTATTTCCTACATAAGGCCTTTCCAGATGCCCCCTATTGTCACCCTCTTTCCTTCTTGAAATGTTTGAAAACTGACCATTGGAAAAAAAACAAAACAAAACATTAAAGAATCTTACTGTGTAAGATTGTTGTTACTCTAGCAACAACACCTTATTTTATAGAGAACAGGTTGGAAAAGAATATGTTGAAATAGATGTAGAGTTGTAAAATGATTATCACTTCTTCCATTTAAATAGAGAACAAAAGTATCCTATTGTGACTTAGGAATAATTTTTACATATGTCATTATACTTAGTAGGATTTTGTACTTGAATTTATTCAATCATGGTTGAGTGTTAAATACCTTTAACTGTGTTAATTATAGGCACCGTAGTTATTACATACATCATTACAATATTTTTTATCCGGCTACAAATTTCATCTGAATATTAATGGTTCTATAGAAACCAATTTTGTTTCTCTAACAATCAATTAATCAACAAGCACTTATTAAGTGTTTCCTGTGTGGGAGACATTAAGTGCTAAGAATACAAATTTAAGAACAAGATGGCTATCCCTCCTAAGACCTAACATTATACTCCACTGGGGAAGAGCCAGGTTCTTTGGAGAGAATGGTAGTCATAGATTGATTAAAATCAGAGGGATATAATTTGTCAAAGTGTATAGGTCAATAAATACTGTGCGTAGGACAACTTATTTCCACCGCATGTAATTTTTTATTATTTTATGAGTTTGTAATCAATTATGTCTAAAGTTAAATAGCATCTAGGTTGGTTTTTTTCCCCAATATATACAAAGGACATTTTGACATAGAAGCATGACAAAGTAAGACATATAATAATTAGCTGAATTATTCCTGGCATGTCATGAACAATTATAGGATTAATAACAGGGGACTAATAATATTAATATTTATCTAGCACTGTCAAGTTTGCAAAATATTCTACATATATCACATCATACACAACATACCTATGAGGTAAATGCCATTATTATCCCCATGTTACAGATCAGAAAAATAAGACTGATAAAGATAAAATATCATACTAAGGGACACAAAACTATTAAACTGGAGAGAATTTGAACATTACTCTATCTTCTATATCACCTAACTGCCTCAAAGTAAATGTGGCATATATGCAAATAAATGCAAAGTTATTAGAAGGAGAAAAACTTATATCTAGGTGACTCAGGTAAGGCATCTTGAAGGAGAGGCATTTGAATTGAACGATAAAGGGAGATGGAGATTCCACGGTGGCGATTATAATTTAATCATATTTTCTTTCCAATGTGGCGATGTAATCCAGTCTATATTGTTGGTACCCTAAAGGAAAATTATATCCAGTTAAACAGGTTCTTTTGAGAGAATGGTAGTCATAGATTCATTAAAATTAGGAGGATATAATTTGTCAAGTAGTATTTAGGTCAATAGATACTGTGTGCAGGATAACCTCTTCCCACCCCCATGTAATTTTCTATTATTTTATGAGTTTGTAATCAATTATTATGTCTAAAGTTTAAATAGCATCCAAGTTTTTCACAATATATGCAAAGGACATTTTGACATAGAGAAGCATAGCAAAGTAAGACATATTGTAATAATTAGCTGAATTATTCCTGGCATGCCATGAACAATTACAGGATTAATAACCACCCAACCAAATAGTGTTATGTTGGAATAAATTGACCGACAAGGTTTTCCAGCTAGGAAATGAAGCTCAGATGAATCATCAATAAAAACTACTCTGAACAGTGGACTTGTGAGAATTTGGTATTTTACATTTACAAAATATGGATGTGGTAGCTGTGCTTAATGATTGGAAGAAGCTATTTAAAATTCATTTAGAATACTTTGCCCTTTATAATTACCTGCTGAAATATGCTATGTTTGATGGACATTAATGTGCCATATAACCTACGTGCAGTTCAAATAGCTGCAAATTCTTCTGAGGGTCATTATTTTGATAAGAATTATAACTAGTTTGAAATATACAGTATGTCATATTGATACATATTTTGATGGGCATAGTCTAAAACTAAGTATGATGTTGAGAATGAATGATTCTGTGTGTCACATTACAAAATAAAGTATAATTTGATATAACACAAAGGAACCTACACTATTGATACACAAATAAAATTATTATGACTTTAATTAAAAACACCTAAAAAGTCAGGTCATTTTGTTGTGACTCTTGTGGGAGGAAGAAAGGAAGGAAAGAAAGAAAGATGGAGAGGGGGCAGAGCCAAGATGGCGGAGTAGAAACAACACTTTCAAGGTGCTCTGCCCCACACCACCTCCAAACAATGTAAAAGGGGAATCTGAACAATTTCTGGAGCCCCAGCACCCACAGAACGACACAGAGAAGATAACCTCCTGCTGAGGACAGTCCAGAAGCCCTGCAGGGAGTGGCCAGCGAAGCGCTCTGAGAGCAGGCAGCACAGCACTCTGGGAGCTGAGCCCAGGCCCACGTGAGATGGAGGGGAGGGCATTCTTGGGGGGAGGGAAGGTTGGAACTACCCACTTTCGAAGAGGGACAGGATCAAAGTAGGGAATGGACCAGGTGGGGGGTGGGATGGATGGAAGGGAAATATAAGCAGTCTTTTACAATATATCTACTATGGTAATGTTTTGCATAGCTATACATGTACAACACATACTGAATTGCTTATCTTCCCAGAGGGAGTAGGTAACAAGGGAGGAAGGGAATGGATCTGAAAATCAAAGTTTTAAAATTAAATGTTTCAAATGTATATAAATACTATTATTAATACTATTTTGCATGTAATTGGGAGATGAAATGTTCAGGCATTAGGGCTCAGAGATTCACCTTGCCCTGATGGCAGAGTCGAAGGGGGTATGGGAGAAGATATGGGAGAAAGCAGATAAGATGAGGGGATATCTAGTGGGACTGTTATTCTGGGGTGGTGGGTGGGGAAAAATTGTAACTCAAAATCTGATGGAAATGAATGATGTAAACCATAAGTTAATAAAGCATTTATTAAAAAGAAAGAAAGAAGGAAAAATAACTAATAATAAAGGAATGGAGGGGGGCAGGGAATGGAAGAGGAGAAATAGTCTTTTATTTTGACTGACTCAATCCATCATACATAAAACTACTCCAGAATGTTCATTCCTGATCAAATATGTTCTCCCAGGCCCAATTAAACTTGGTTCACTTATGGAAAACAATATGATATAGTTCAAAGGACTCTTGCTTTGGAATAAGGAGATCTGGGCTCAAATTCTATTTCTGAATCTGTCTACCTATGAGCTTGAGCAAATCACTTAACCTCCTTGGGTTCTCTAATTTTTTATAATGAAAGTGTTGGACATGATTGCCCTCAAAGTCCCTTCCAGTTGTATGTTGTCCTGGTTAATACATCGCATGATGTCCTTTTTTCAATCTTGGCTCTATTGTCGAAAAACTCCCCTATATCCCCTATTTTCATGACTATATCCTCCTTGTTTTTAATAGTATAATAATTTATATTTTCTCCTATATTTGTAAAGTTGGGGTTTTGCTCAGTTCTTCACTGTCCCACACTTTCTACTGTCAATTAAACCATTAAAACATCTCCTAAATTTGTCCCCTCCTTTCGATTCCCCATGGAATCCCTGGTAGGGACCCTGAAAAAAGCCTGCTTGTGCAATTTTAGTATCTCCTTAATACATATTTCCACTTATACTTTCTTACCTCTCTTTAATTTGTCCTACATAAGACTGTAAGAGTAATTAATGTAACTCAAAATCAGTCATGTTATTTGTCTATTCAAAAATCTTTAGTAACTATTATTTACTTTATGAAGTTCATATTCAATTTTCTAGTATTCATAGTATATTATAATCTATTCTTTCTTTTTGACCTTCTTTCAGTCTAAAGATGCCCATACTCACTACTGGAGAGACTGACATGACTGTTCACACCAATTAGACAGACTAGGAATAATCAACTGCAAAGAATTCAGTGAGGTAGAGGACCCCCCAGAACTTCCTCTGCAGGCCACTGTGTACTATTATCTGACTTGCTGTCACATCCTAAGGATTCCTGGATATTCCCATCCACTGAACAAATGTACTTTAAAACTCATTATAAATGGACCTCCATCAAGAAGCCTTTCACAATTCCACAAGTCAGTAATACTCTTTCCCATCAGACTTCATAAAGTCCTCCTTATCAACATTCTGTATAAGAAATTAAAATTACTAATTGTGTATTCATGCATTAGAGTTAAATGGCAACGTCACATATGCCTACTCATACAAAATCTTTTATGTGCTATTTATAGTAATAAGGGCATCCTCAATAAGGTAAGGAAGAAGATTTTTGAAAGCAGTATTTGACTATCACCATTTCAACATTAACTTAAAGATTAAGAGAATATTGGATATTGTTCTTGTTTGTTGATTTCAAAAAAGAAAACAAAAATCTGATTCAGTGGAGTAAAACACATTTCAAAGGCTCTTTTTCAATATGGTGTCTCCAACATACACATTTAGATCGTACTTGAAATATGTAACAGAAGTAATACTCATCAATTAACAACTCTGCACATTAATAGTATCTAGCATATAAAACAAGAAGATGTATTCTGACTAGAGATACCACAGTGATGGAACAGATATAGTGAAAAGCCCAATTTGAAAAGGTATTCACTGATGACTATGAGATCCTCTGGAAGCTACTATTTGGGGATGACGCTGTAGTAATTGCATTAAAATATGGAACATTTTGAAGCCTCTTGGAAGAGAGGGTTTTAGACTGACGTCCCACCCAAGGAAGGACACATGGATGAAGAATGTATGTTGTTGTAATAGCAAGTACCCTAGCACACCCAGGATGGCCTGGAGCACAGGTTCTTTGATCTGCTTTTAAAGGAAAGACTGCTCAAAAAAGGGGTTAACAATCCTAATTTTAATTACATTTACTAGTTCAGGGGAAAGGTTAGCACCCTGAAGGTGGAAAAAGTACAAACAGAGAAAATAAAATCAGAGAAAGTAGCACAAAGATCAACAGATAGGGATCCAGTTGTCTGAGTAAAGCAATATTACTATAAACGTTACTTACATCACTGGATCGAGGGAGCACAGATATCTGAGCAGTTGGGGGGCTCTGTGTTAAGAGTCTTTGAAGAGGAAATCAAAAGATCCTTCTCATGAGCAAACCCCTAAAGCAAAATACTAACAAAGACTTGGCATCTGATTGGCTGAGTGCCAAGGAGCTTGAAAATCACTATGCCCCAGCACTTAATTGGAAACACTCCGTAGACCAGAGCCTGACTGGCTCTGGTCCCAGGTTCTATGTGCCTATTAATAGGCAGGGAAGATCTTCAAATTCCCTTAACAGTACAATTGTCCAGACTGCAACATGTATTTGGATGGCCAATATATTTCACTCGTCTATCGGCATGTATATCAGGGAGAGATAATACAGAGTTACTCTCAGAATTTAACATAAAGAAGTGACTGGGCAAGATGGCAGAGTAGAAACAGCTCATCCAAGCCACTCTGCCCCCAGATTCCCCCCAAACTATGTAAAAGGGGACTCTGAACAACTTCTAGAGCCCCAGCACCCACAGAACGACACAGAGAAGCTAACCTCCTTCTGAGGACAGGCCAGCAGCCCTGCAGGAAGGACCAGCGCAGCACTCTGGGAGCCGGCAGCCGAGCCGAGCGGAGCCCAAGTCCCCATGAGCCGAGGTTTTAGCCCCAGGGCGGCAGGGCCAGGAGCTGGCTGGAGAGACCCCAGAACACCAGCAGCTGTGGTGACTCCAGAATTATAAACATAGACATGCCTAGGACAAAGTAAGAGGTTAGTGTCCTATGGACTTTGGGACCAGTATTTGGGGAATGCGTCGGCTCCCTCCCCTGGGGGCAAGAAGCCACTGAGGAGACACGCCATTTTGTAGTTTTCAGAGGCAGCTCCAGCTCCTGGCCTGAGAACTGTAGGGAGATCCAGCGATCAGTCTTGGTGGGCAATCGTTCTTGCTTTAACCTCCCAGGATCTGGATTGTGATCTAGGGTGGAAGTAGTGGGTGGGTTTACAGCTTGCCAGAAACGGAAGTTGCCCCCCACACATTCGAGACGAAAATTCCTCTATCTGGCCTTAAAGCCATAGTGTGGCAACAAGCCCAAAAGTCAAGTAATTAAGTGGCAACATGCCAAGGCAAAGGAAACAGAAAAATGGAACCCTAGACTCCTATTTTGGGGGCATAGAGCGGGAAAAGGACTGTGAGGTCAGAAGTCCTGCTCCAAAAGCCCCAGGGGAAAACATGAGCGGGTTGCAGGCCATAGAGGACCTTAAGAAGGACTTTAAAAATCAAATAAGAGAAGTGGAGGAAAAATTAGAAAGAGAAATGAGAAGGATGCAGGAAAAGTATGAAATGAGGGTCAACAGCCTGACTGAGGAAAACAACACCTTAAAAAATAGACTAGCTCAAATGGCAAAGGAGGCCCAAAAGGGCAATGAGGAGAAGAATGCCTTAAAACGTTGAATTTGCCAGATGGAAAAAGAATCTCAAAAGTTCACTGAGGAGATTCATTCCTTCAGAGTTAGCCTGGAGCAAATGGAAGCTAATGACTTTATGAGAAATCAAGATGCTGTTAAGCAGATCCAAATAAACAAAAGAATAGAAGGCAATGTGAAATATCTCATGGGGAAAACCACTGACCTGGAAAATAGATCCAGGAGAGACAATTTAAAAATTATTGGACTACCTGAAAGCCATGATCAAAGAAAGAACCTAGAAATCACCATTCAAGAAATTCTCAAGGAAAATTGCCCTGATGTTTTAGATCCAGAGGGCAAAATAGAGGTTGAAAGAATCCACAGATCACCTCCTGAAAAAGATCCCCAAAAGAAAACTCCCAGGAATATTATAGCCAGGTTCCAGAATCCCCAGATCAAGGAGAAAATACTCCAAGCAGCCAGGAAGAAACAATTTCAACATTGTGGAAACACAATCAGAATAGCCCAGGACCTGGAGGCTTCTACACTGAGGGATCTAAGGGCATGGAATATGATATTCCAGAGGGCAAAAGAACTGGGAATGAACCCAAGGGTCACCTACCCAGCAAAATTGAGTATTTTGTTTCTGGGGAAAATATGGTCATTCAGTGGAATAGAGGACTTTCAAGCATTCTTGAGGAAAAAACCAGAATTGAATAGAAAATTGGACATCCAGACACAAGAAGCAAGAGATGCCTGAGAAGGTAATCAGGGAAAAGAAATCAAAAGGAACTTATCAAAGTTGAACTATTTACATTCCTATATGGAAAAGCAATAACTGTGACTGATGATATCTTTCTCACTATGAAAGTAATGGAAGAAGGGTGTGTGGTCATATGAGTGCATATGTGAATGTGTGTGTAGATGGTTACAGTTATATATGGATAGAGGGCATAGGTTGAATTTGTTGGGAAGGGAGAATACTCAAGGGATGAAATTATGAGGTGAGAGAGGAAAGTGGCAAGAGGAGATAGGGAGAGACAGGGTAGGGTAAACTATCTCATGTAGAAGAAGCAAGGGGAAGTGGCTGCAAGGGAGGGGAAGAATAGGAAGGCAAAAAGGCAAAACCACATTCTCATTGAATTTAGTTCAGGGAGAGAATGACATACATACTAAATGGGATATCTCAACCTGCAGCAGAATAGGGGAAGGGGGATGAGAGGAGGGATGATGGATGGGAGGGCATCCTTGGGGGGAGAGGAGGTTGGAAGTACCCACTATAGAAGAGGGACAGGATCATGTAGGGAATGGACCAGGTGGGGGGGTGGGATGAGTGGGAGGGAATTATAAGCAGCCTTATACAATATATCTACTATGATAATATTTTGCATAGCTAGACATGTACAACATATACTGAATTACTTATCTCCCCAGAGGGAATGGGTGACAAGGGAGGAAAGAAATGGATCTGAAATTCAAGGTCTTAATATTAAATGTTTCATATATATATATATATATATATATATATATATATATATATATATATATATATATATATATATAAATACTATTATTAACACTCTTTTGCTTATAATTGGGAGATAAGATGTGAAGGCATTGAGACACAAAGATTCACCTTCCTCTAATGGAAAAGTCGATGGGGGTATGGGAGAAGCGATATCTTGTGGTACTGCTATTCTGGGAGGTTGGGTAGGGGAATAACGGGGGGAAAATGATTGTAACTCAAAATCTGGCAGAAATGAATGATGTAAAACAGAAGTTAATAAAGCATTTGTTTAAAAAAATAAAAAATAAAGAGGTAAAACCTAAAAAAAAAGTGACTGGGCTGGATTGCCTTGGAGGAGTTGCAGAACTAATTCAATAATCTTAACAACTGATTCCCATTAATTAAAAAACATAATTTTGATATATATGTTCTATAACTATTTCCAAAAATTAATATTACAGAGAATAACAGAAAGATGCATGGTAGGTGTTAGCAGGCTACAGCAAAAATAAAAATGAAAATAAGAAGGAATAAGGAACTCCAAATTAGTATAGGAATAAAAAACCATTAAGGTATTTCATAATGGGAAGAGAAAATGGATTGATCACATAATGAGGCTGAGAGATGATAGGTAGAGAGACACAGAACTCTGCTGGTGCACTCATGATATCAAGAGAAATATAAGAAAGCTTCTATTGTGTTGGTTGGACTCTTAGTGACAAATTGAGAGGATGATGAGGACAAGTATCACACAAGCTGGACAAATAGATGTGAATGGATCACATCTGTGGGAAGAATTTCCAAGAAGATGAAGTCATAAACTCATTTAAATGTTCAAGTATTTGAGAGCTAAACACACACACACATATCTGATAGACAGGAAGCGATGGGATTTATATATACTTTTTATTTATATTTTGCAAATCCATCAGTATCTAATGCAAGTTTCTGATGGCAGTAGGAACTCAACAGAGGTATGAGCAAAAAATAAAAAAGTAAAGGAGAAGGAAATAAAATAAGCAAGGAAAAAGAGGAAAGGGAAAGGAAGGAGGAAGCTTTGGTATCTTTAATCCTCTATGTTTCTTAATGCTTTAAAATAGAGTGTTAATATCAAACTGAGGACATGGAAGTATATCAACAGAAGTTTATAGATTATTTGAAAAAGTAATAACTAGTATATTTAATTATGCCCCAAATAATCACGATCTCAAAGTGGATATGAATTGTCACTAGCTATTCATTTTTAAGCAGCCATCATTCTCACAGGTGTCCTGGTGAGACTCATTGAATAGTCATGGAAATCCTAGACTTCCCTGTAACTCAGTTTTTTCTCCTATAAAATAAGTGAATTAAATTCCCTCACACTTCAAGGACTTTTCAAAGATATATTTTATTTATTTTATTAATTAATTTTTAACATTATTTTTTTTTTATTTTGAGTTCCAAATTCTCTCCCTCTCTCCGGTCTGTACCTCCTTCCTTTAAAAGATAAGCAATTTTATATTGGTTATACATGTGATCATGAACAACACATTTCTGTATTAGACTTGTTGCAAAAGGAAACAGACAAAATAAGAAAATAAAGAAAGATTTAAAAGTATGCCTCAACCTACATTCAGAATTCATCAGTTCTCTCTCTGAAGGCAGATAGCATGTATTTTTTAACTGTTTGTTTTTATTTTGTTTTGTTTTTTATCATGAGTCTGTTTGTTTTGGGGTAATTGTTTTGAGCAGAGTAGTTAACCCTTTCACAGATGATCATCCTTAGAATAATGTTTTTACTGTGTACAATGTTCTGATCCTGGTCATTTTATTTCCCACCAGTCCATCTAAGTCTTCACAGGTATTTCTGAAACCATACTACTTGCCATTTCTTATAGCAAAATATTATTCCATCACAATAATATACCACAATTTTTTTCATTCATTCCCCAATTGATGGGCATCCCTTTGATTTCAAATTCTTTGCCACAAAAAAGAGCTGCTATATATATTTTTGTACAAATAGACCTTTTCCATTTTCTTTGATCTCTTTGGGATACAAACCTAGTAGTGTTATTGATGGATATGTACAGTTTTATAACCCTTTGGGTATAGTTCTAAATTGTTTGCCAGAATAGTTGGACTAGTTTACAATTCCATGAATGGTATATTAGTATCCCAATTTGTTCACATCTCATCAAGAATTTGCCATTTTCTTTCTTTTTTTTTTTTGTTAGCCAATCTGATAGGTATGTCAAAGTTGTTTTAATTTGCATTTCTCTAATCAATAGTGATAGAGGACATTTTTATGTGACTATTGACAGCTTCAAGGACTACTGCAAAAACAATTAAGCAATATAAAAGATCTTAAAGCACTTTGCAATTATAAACTGTTATTCAAACCAGTATTCATGAGAGGAATCAGAAGAACTGTAGGAAGCCTAAAATGATAACACCTCATTAATGTGATTTTTAGCTAATTTTATATTAAATGAAAGTAAATTATACAGCAGATTCCTCATGTTTCATATATTCACTGGTTCCTTTTCCCCCTATCTAAAAGCAAATTCAAAGGGTAGAACAAAGAATTGCTTAAGCTTCATTATAGTTTCTTTCTTTAGACTCACTTTTCAGAAGCCTTGTAATGCCCCTCTGCCTTTAGTCTCCCTGGGGCAGCATGATTATAAAAATCTCCACAGCCATTCATTACAGGTGCCTCAAATAGGAGTGAGGTTTATAGAAACATTTACATTACAATTACAAAGTTGATTTGAAAAAGTTTTGGGCTCTAGCACTTCTAGTACCTGTTGACTGCCATAATTTAACTATTTGCCAAAGAGCAAACCTGCAACAGTGTGGAACTAGAAACTTCTATTACAAACTCATAAAAGACCAAATTTCATGGCTCAAATCAAAAACACCATTGTTTGAAAGAGTAGAAAACATTTAAATCTTCAAATTTTGGCTTGAGATTTAAGAGAGGAGACAAGAGGAGATGAGAAGAGAGAGAAAGGACAGGAGGGAGAGAGGGGAGAGACACAAAATCAGACACAGATGGACAGAGACAGAAAGGGGAGGAGGAGGAGGGGGTGGTGAGGAGGAGGAAGGAGTAAAAGAGGTAGGTGGAAGGAGCAGGGAGATAGATAGAAGCAGATCCGGAAAGAGACAGAGAGAGAATAAGACAGTGATTACAGAATATGTTTTCTACTGCTGCCTTCTTGATTCCAGGAAGTTTAAATAGGTCTAGTGCTTCTCCCTGTGAGTTTATAAAGACTTCAGTGTAGTTTCAAAAGATACAGGGTCACAATGAATCAGAAGCAGAGTCCTGAATTCAACACTTTTATTTACAGAGCCAGAAGTCAATCAATATATATTAAGAGGACAGTAACAAGTAGGAACCAAAAGGTAATGCTTATAGTTCATTCTTTATCAAATACTCCCCCAAATCTGGGTCTAAATCTGAAATAATGTAAAGATTTTTGAAGAAAAATAGGATAAAAGCTATGCATGTAACTAAAAGATCTCAAATTGAGACCTGTGAGGCAACATACACACAATGTAGGTGTCCTCAATCCATTAACTCAGAGAACACATGTTGACTTCTTTATCATTTAAAATCATGTTGAAGTATCTGAATGTAAAGCCAAGCAAGAGCAGCTTTCCAGAGGACTGTTGCTGTGAACATCTTTCAAGGTTCTGATTACATATTATAGTGATATCTCTATTCAGTAACAAACTAAGATAAAACATTCACAGAAATCAAAGTACAGCATTCAGAATGCTATGGCATAACTATTACTAAATGGTCACATAGTTTTCACCAAAGTGGTCACATAGTTTTAAGCAAAAGGTAACATTCATTTAGTAAGTCTTTAATTTAATCACCCTTAAGGGGCAAGCCTCCTTAAGTGATACAAAGTATAAAGGTCAAGACCAGGGTTAGAATTATTATTAAAAAAAATTCTGTAGGATAATTTTTGCAAAGGTGTATAGTCTGGGGAGAGTGGGGGGGAGGGGATGGATTAGTCATACAGAAAGACTGAGGGACAACTGGGCAGCTGCAAAATAACAAGAAACAGGAAAAAAGTGATCTGTGCACATTAGGTGGACCCAGGGGAGGACAAGACAAAAACTGCAAAATATAGAAGGCATCTTGTGTTCTTCAGAGTTAAAGGGAAAAAAGAATCCCAAA
Organism: Gymnobelideus leadbeateri; assembly: GCA_011680675.1. Classification (NCBI taxonomy): domain Eukaryota; kingdom Metazoa; phylum Chordata; class Mammalia; order Diprotodontia; family Petauridae; genus Gymnobelideus; species Gymnobelideus leadbeateri. Next base: position 64,850 of record WOXC01007774.1, read on the forward strand.
TCCAGGAAATCTCAAATACACTAATTATAGCAAATTATTGAAGTTATTCATATTATATTAAAATTGAATTTTTTATCTTTCCTCCTAAGCTGCCCCCTCTTTCAAACTGGACTATATTTTGTTGAAGGCAGAATTGTCTTCACTAACGAGATTACCTTCCATTTATTTTTGTATATATTTTGTATGTAACTTGTTATTTACATGTCATTTTCACATTAGAACATGAGCTTTTTAAGGGACTATTTTTTGCCTTTTTTTGCATCATCTGAGCTTAGCATTGTGCCTGGCTCATAGAAGACACTTAATAAAGGCTTAATGACTTTCCTTTCTTACCCTCAAACCATTTACATTCATCTATATATACATCCTATATATAATCTATAATATGCATATAATACAACCTGATAATTTTAATTTTGTAGGTGCCCTGTACCACATTTGTAAACTAGAAAACACTCTCTTTCTTTACTTTGATGAATACAAACCCAGGATTGAGATTTTTTTTTTACACAAGGATTGCCAGTGGTCACTTCTTTATCATCCCTTAAAAAAGATTCTGTATCTTTATATAGGTTTGTACATCATTTGATAAAGTTAGTTTTATAAGTCACAAACTTTTAATTTTCTTTCTTTTCCCTTGTCTTTTTCTTTTTTGGAGGGACAGCACAAAGTAGATTATCTGGGCTGTCAATCTATTCATTCACTGCTGCTCTCATAGACAATTTTAGCTTTAAGGACCAGTAACAAAGTACAGGCATATCCTGTTGCTAACCATAATACCAGGGTTATAAAAACTATATACTGATTTCAGTTTATCTACATGGCCTAAATTTTATTTGACCTCAATCTGTATTACCAATGACACTCAGCAAAATAGATGTTCCATTGGCAGCTATTTGGAGTGGTTTGTCTTCAGTGCTTTAGCTCTATTCAACTCTTTGTCAACTTATCCTTTTGTATCAACGTGACAAGGTAATGCAATGAAATCTCTAATATACTCTCAGTATTCAATGTTTATTTCCCACACAGGAAAAATTGAATCTTTTTAGAATGAGGCATCCATATTTTCATTCCATTTATCCCATGTCAGAGATCCCAAATACAACTGTACTTGTTACTTAAAAATGACTTTATCTTTATTTATGGAAATGAGATAGTTTTACATAAATAGATCTACTTTTGTTTGTGTTCCAACTCTTTAACTATTTGGCATGTACAGATTAAAAGTTTTTTCCTTTAATTTCTACAATTATCAGAAATTCACAAGGTTTCATTTGTTTCACTTTCCAGTTTTTTTCTGTTAATTTTGTCTTTTTGGTATTATTTGATTCAAAATTCTTCCAAACTTCTTAGACCATGTAGAATAAAAAAAGATATGCTTTATAATAAAGAATCCCAAGCCTGCAAATAATCTAATGAGAGAATTGCCTATTATATTCTATTATTCATTCTAGCTTACCTGAGCAATTTAGAGAAAACAGGTTTGAAGGAACCGGTACAAAAATCACACATAGCATTTAATAAATACTTTTTGAACTGACATACAATTAACATTTTATCTATAATTTAAAATACAATTAAAAACTGTGTGTTTCTGCTTATGTTAGTATGATTTTGAATTCATAATTACATACATCTATAAAATATATTCTTAGTCAAATAAATCTGACATTTTCTAGCACAGGTCTAGATCATATTAAATTTGGCAAAAGTAAAAATAAAAACAAAACCCACCAAATGAATCGTTCAGTATAACTATATTTAATCATTTCTATTATTATGTTACTATGCTATATGTCATATACAATATATTATAATCAATTGTCTTAGTTTACTATTAATAACACTGAAAATTTATGTTTACCTTTATACCATTTAATATTACTATTGTTCACGTGTTTCAGTAATGTCTGGCTCTGTGACCCTATTTGGGGCTTTCTTGGCAAAGATACTAGAGTGATTTACCATTTCCTTTTCAGCTCATTTTACAAATGAGGAAATTGAGGCAAAAATGGTTAAGTGACTTGCCTGGGTCACACAGTTATTAAGTGTCTGAGGTCAAATTTGAACTCAGATCTTCTTGAATCCAGGCCTGGCACTCTCTCCACTATACCACCTAAATGCTCTAACATTTAATATTAGACAGATAATGCTGACAATTGTTGATATTTGAACCTTAACCTTTTCAAACAAATTAAATCTAAACAGGATAAAGCATGTGAAAAGGAACAAAGAAAATGGAAAGCAAAAATAGGAATGAAAAGCTAGACTGAATAGAAATTAATTTATAAGCAATATGTAGGTACTGTAAGAAGTGGATATTTTTGGAGCTGAAGTTATTGTATTTGCCAATGGAAAAAAAAATGAGACAGGGGATTGAAGTCACCTAACTGAGGTGGTAGAACTAATTTATGGTAGTAACTAAGTCTATGTCCTCTGACTCAGTGGTCTTTCCTTAAAAATATGTTTTCTCCCTAATAGTACAGTGATATAAATTTAAAGTTGCACAAAGTTATTTTCTAAAAATGTATTTATTTTTATTTTGTAAAAATTTTCCAAAATATGTGTAAAAAGTTAGCTTTTTTTTTAAATTTGGAGCTCTAAACTCTCGCCCTCCATATCACCTCTCCCCTACCCTTTAATAAATCAAGCAACGGGGGGTGTCTAGATGGCACAGTGAGTAGAGTGCCAGCCCCAGAGTCAGAAGGACCTGAGTTTGGATGCAGTCTCAGACACTTAACACACACACACACACACACACACACACACACACACACACACTAGCCGTGTGACCTTGGGCAAGTTACTTAAACCCAAATGCCCTCCAAAAAGCAAAAACAAAAAACAAAAAAACAACAAAAAAGAAATCAAGCAATATATTATCTATTATAATTGTGAAGTCATACAAAAATATATTTCCATATTATCCTAGTTACAAAAGAAAATATATGTAAAAATGAAATGAAAGAATAAATATTTTAAAATGTTTTAAAATATTCAGTCTATATTCAGAATTCATCAGTTCTCAGACTATAGAATATTACTTTGGTGACAAAGAAGATCAAAATATAGAACCAGAAGAAGACAACAAAGTCAAAGCTCCTATATCAAAAACCTCCAAGAAAAATATGAATTGGTTGCAGACCATGGAAGAGCTCACAAAGGATTTTGAAAATCAAGTAAGAGAAGTAGGAGAAAAATTGGGAAGATAAATGAGAGTGATACAAGAAAATCATGAAAAAGAGTCAACAGCTTGTTAAAGGAGACCCCCAAGAAACTGAAGGAAATAAAGGTCCAAAAAGCTTTTATACGAGTGAGAATTTAAGATCTTCCCTGCCCCTAGGCCCTTTGATAGGCTTAAGTATACCTGGAGCCTGTGGCTGGAGGCTTGGTTTTCAAGAATACCCACACCTTGGTGCTCTGTGATTGGGCAGTGGGTCAAGAAGGTTGTGACATTCTTTGAGCCAGGAGAAGGCTATATAATCCCTGATGTGAGGCTTTGCTTTGGGGCTCATTTCGAGAAGTGTTATGTGAATTGACCAGATGAGACTCTGGGCAGCCATCAAGTCCCCTAGCATTGAAAACCCAGATGTTGGTGCTTCCCTCTCTGGAAACTGTGACTAGGTATGGATATAATGGTCAGACAGTCGAAAGCCTGTCTGGTTGATCTGTTTCTCTGTCTTCTTGTAACTTCTGCTTGTAACTTGTTTGTATTCTCTGAAGTTTGGGGTGCCGAACTTTTCCCCCTGAACTAGGCAATGACATATGTTTGATTAAAGCAAGATTGTTAACCCATTTTGCGTTTCTTTCCTTTAGAAATGCAGATTTAGGGGCGGCTAGGTGGCACAGTGAGTAGAGTGCCGGCCCTGGAGTCAGAAGGACCTGAGTTCGGATCCGACCTCAGACAGTTAGTGCACACACAAACAAAAACCTAGCCGTGTGACCTTGGGCAAGTTACTTAATCCCAATTGCCCTCCAAAAAGCAAAAAAAAAAAAAAGAAATGCAGATTTAAAAACCTGTGTTGGTAGCCATCCTGGGGATGCTAGGGTACTTGCTGCTACAAAAGCCAATGAGAAGAAGCATGCCTTAATAAGCAGAATTTGTCAAATGGAAAAGGAGGTCCAAAAGTTCACTGATGAAAATGATTCCTTCAGAATTAAAATGGAGCATTTACAAAAATGCCGACTTTATGAGAAATCAAGAAATTATAAACAGAACCAAAAGAATGAAAAACAAAGTAGAAGATAATGTGAAATACCTCTCTGGTATTTGGAGGCTTGGTTTTCAAGAATACTCACACCTTGGTGCTCTGTGTAGAGGGGAGGGCAGATCCCAAGATCCCAAAAGGAAAACTCCTAGGAATGTTGTAGCCAAAGTTCAAGGTTCTGAGGTCAAGGAGAAAATATTGCAATCGACCAGAAAGAAAATATTCAAATATTATGGATATTAGGATAACACAAGATCTAGCAGTTTATACATTAAGGGACTGAAGGGCTTAGAATATGATATTACAAAGGTTAGAAGAACTAGTATTAAAACTAAGAATCACCTACCCAGCAAAACTGAGTATAATACTTCAGGGGAAAATATGGACATTCAATGAAATAGAGGACTTTCAAACATTCTTGATGAAAATATCAGAGCTGAATAGAAAATCTGACTTCAAATACAAGAAAGAAGATAACCATGAATGTGTAAACAGGAAAGAGAAATGATAAGGGACAGCTTACATTCCTACATGGAAGGATGATATTTGTAACTCATGAGACTTTTCTCAGTATTAGGATAGTTGGAGGAGATAGATAGATAGATAGATAGATAGATAGATAGATAGATAGATAGATGGATGGATGGATAGATGGTACAGGGTGAGTTGAATATGAAAGGATGATATCTAAAAATAAAATTAATGGGTGAAAGAAGAATATATTGGGAGAAGGAGACAGGGAGAAATAGAATGGGGTAAATTATCCCACATAAAAGAGGCAAGAAAAAGGTTGCACAATGGAGGGGAAAAGGGGGGAGGTAAGAAGGAATAAGTGAAGTCATTGGATTGGGTTTAAGGAGGGAATAACATACACAATCAATTTTATATCTTACCTTACAGGAAAGGAAGGGAGAGGGGATAAGGAGGGTCTGGAAATGATACAAGGGAGAGCAGGCTAGGGGAGGGGGTAGTTAGAAGCAAAAACTTTTGAAAAGGGACAGGGTCAAATGAGAAAATAGAATAAGTAGGGGGCAGGATAGGACAGAGGGAACTATAGTTAGTCTTTCACATCATAATTATGGAAGTATTTTGCATAACTACACATGTATAACCTTGTATAACACGTTTTATACACATATATAACTTTGCCTTCTCAATGAAGGTGGGTGGGGAGAGAAGAAGGGAGAGAATTTGGAACTCAAAGTTTTAAAAACAAATGTTAAAAATTGTTTCTTACATGCAACTGGTAAATAAGATATAGTGGCCTGTGGTGTAGAAATCTATCTTACTATTCAAGAAAGTAAGGGGGAACATGATAAGGGAGTGGGGCATGATAGAGGGGAGGGCAGACTGAGGGAAGGGGTAATCAGAATGCATGTCATCTTGGGGGTAGAAAAAGAGATGGGGAGAAAATTTAGAACTCAATATCTTGGGGAAAATGAATGTTGAAAAATAAAAATTAATTAATAAAATATATTTTTAAAAAGAATAGCTAACTCTTTCAGAGTTGATCATCTTTATACTATTGCCATTACTATGTACAAAGTTCTGGTTCTATTCATTTCACTCTATATCAGCTCATATAAATCTTCCCAGGTTTTTCTGAAACTTTCCTCCTTGCAATTTCTTATAGTATAATTGCATTCTATCACAATTGCATACAACTTGATAAAACATTCCTCAGTTGATGGACATACCCTTGATTTCTAATTCTAAAAAAGAGTTGCTGTAAATATTTTTGGAGGGGGCAGTTGAATAACATTAGAGATAGAGTACCAGGTCTGGAGTCAGGAGAACATAAGTTCAAATGCAACCTAAAACACTTCCTTGCTGTTTGACCCTGGGAAAATTCCTTAACCTTTGTTTCCCCCTATAAAATGAGTTTTTGAAGGAAATGGCAAGAAAATTTCAAATGGGGTCCTGAAGAATGGGATCCAAATAGTCAAGTGAACAACAAAAAAATTTTCTGTACAAATAGATTGTTCCCCTTTTTCTTTGATCTCTTTGCCATTCAGACCTATCTGTGGGATTAAGTCAAAGAATATCCAGTTTTAAATAATTAAGTCAATATACTTATTTTCTTGTTTAAGAAATTATTATCCAACTAGTCTATTCACCGTGTGTTTCAAATTAACAATACTTAAGTTATTGCATAATCATAGACAAATTTCCAGATTTATGAAAAATAATTCATAAGCAATTGTTTAGCACTCTGTGACTGTGGAGTTTTATGCAGAAATATTAAGCCTGATTTTTATTTTATGGCACTCATTCTTGGCAATTCATTTGGGTACTTTGAAAAGAATTAATACTTCTATCCTACTAAAGGATAATTAGCCCTAAGTCTATACCTATAAAATAATAATCAATGAAATGGTAATTGGTGTGACAGAATACATCACTAGGAGGACAGCGGTCTGAGTTCTATCTCTCTTCCCCTTCCACAACAAATTAACTGTGTTGTTTCAGACAAATAATTTAGCCTCTCTGTACAAGAGAAGTAATAATACTTTATGGTAGGCACCAACTGCAGGGCAAGTTGGAAGCAGTGATCCCGGAAACTTCTCTGTATACAGTCAAAGCCCTCCAGATCCTGGACGATGATGGAGAGTGGCTCTTTGCCAAGTACTATGATAACACCTACCCCAGCATCAAGGAGGAGAAGGCTTTTGAGAAGAACATTTTCTTTTTTTAATTAAATTCTATGTTTATTTTTAGTTTACATCATTCATTTCCACAAAAGTTTGAATTATAGATTTTCTCCCTGTCTTTCCCCTACCCACAACCCCAAAACAGTATTCCCACTGTATACCCCCTCCCCATCTGCTTTCTCCTATATCCTCCTGTATTCCCCCTCTGATTTTCCAGTAGGGCAAGATGGCTCTCTGTATCCCAGTGCCTGTATATCTTATTTCCCAGTTGCATGTAAAATAATATATATGTATTTTTTTAAACATTTGATTTTAAAACTTTAAATTCCAGATTCTTTCCCTTCCTCTCTCATCACCCACCCTTACTGGGAAGATAAGCAATTCAATATAGGTTGTACATGTATAATTGTACATATGTAGTACATGGGTCGTATATTTATAGTACATATGCAAAACATTTCCATAGTGAATATATTGTGAAAGACTGACTATATTTCCCTCCATCCTATCCCACCCCCACTTGTTCTATTCTCTACTTTGACCCTCTCCTTTTTCAAAAGTGTGTTCTTCTAACTACCCTTCCCTCCAACCTGCCCTCCCCTTCATCATCCCCACTCTCATCCCTTTACCCCCTACTCTCCTGTAGGGCAAGATACCCAATTTAGTGTGCATGTCATTCCCTCCCTATTGCAAATTCAATGAGAGTAAGATTGACCCATTCCCTGCGAAGAACATTTTCAACAAGACCCACCAGACTGAAAGTGAGATCACCCTCTTGGAAAGCCTGACTGTGGTGTACAAATGCAACAACAACCTCTACTTCTATGTGATTGGCAGCTCCTAAGAAAATGAAACTGATTCTAATGGCCATTCTGAAATGCCTCTTTGACTCTTTGAGCCAGATGCTGAGGAAGAATGTGGAGAAGCAAGCATTGCTAGAGAACATGGAAGAACAACATCCTGGCTGTAGATGAGATCATAGATGGAGGGATGATTCTAGAGAGTGATCCCCTAGAAAATGTTACACAGAATAGCATTATGGGGTAAAGATGTCCCCCTTATAGAGCAGACTGTGTCTCAGGTATTGCAGTCAGCAAAGGAACAGATCAAGTGATCACTGCTTGGGTGAATACTCCATTACCTCCCCCTGCTCCTATCATCCCTCCCCAAGCCATTTGTCTACTATGATGCCCCCATCCCCCCATCTTTATCCCTCTTGCACTGCACTGATGGTCTCAGGGCCACTTCAGGGGACTAAGGGTCTTTTATTTTTCTCACCACTTTTGTTTGCCTTCTCTCTTCTTTTTCTCCTCTTCCCAAAATTATCCTGAAGACCAAAAACTAGGATTGAACAAAGAAAGGGGTTATGTCCTTCCAAGCTTTCTCATCTCTCCTATTATTCAAGCAGGGATGTTTCTGGAAGTGACCCAGACCCTAGCAGAGCTGGTAACAGAACAGGGGTCCTAGGATAATGCCCACAGATCAAAGTTTTAGGAAGAATATTCTGTTTTCCTTTTCTATTCTCACCCTGAATGTGCCCTGGCCTTCATCCCAATACAGGGAGGGAGAAGAGAAATAGTTCTGTCCAGAGGCCCCCGGATTTTATCAGTCTCTCATATATTTCCTCTTATTCCTGCTTATCATCCCCAGCCTTCTAGAGAAAAGCAGTTTAGAGAGAGGCAGGCAAGACAGCTGCTGAAAACTAACTGGGATAGGGGTTGGGAGAGGAGGGTGGCAGTAGAGATGGATATTGCTTTTCCTCAGTTATTCATTATAACTCGTTCTAACCCCAATTCTGGGCCTAATTTATAGGCCCAAATTGTTCTGTGGCTTGGGAGTCTTGGCAGTCTCTTTCCCCTTGTCAATCTCCAGTAAATCTCCATTCTCCACAAATGGGGTGCTGTACACCGCATTCCCCAGTTCTGGGACAGAGCCAGTCTCCTAGATGAGAAAGCTCAGCCTCCAGGCTCTAGAAGAAGGGTTTACTGCTTAGAATTTGGGTGGGAACTAGATTTATGTTTCTCGTCCTCTGGGTTCCTTCAGACCCCATCATGGCCCTGCACATTTGAGATAAATGTTTCAGCCTTGTGACTATAGATCCTGATCTTAACCCTTTACTCATCTTGCTGTCCTTTCCTCGGGAATGCTGGGCAGCAGGATATAGGAATCTTTTGGGGTGGGGGCTGGGGGTTAAAGTCAGGAAGAAAAAGTTAGGATTACCCTTGTGGCTCGGCTTGGTATAAGGGGAAGATTTCTCTTTAGGGATGCCAGAGGAGGCTGGTTTGGAGCTTTGTTCTCCCATTGTGAATCTTCTGTCAAATACAGTCACCTTCAGTTAAATCACTGATCTTTGAGGTTCCCTGGGAAGGTAGAAGGTCTACCATCACCCTTTCATGTGACCTAGCTTCTTGATTGTGTGCCATTGGCTCCCCTTAAGAAACAGACCTCAATTCCCTCTCGAGCCATTGTCCTAAGTCTGAAACTTTCACTGCTGCCTACACCCAATTTGCTATATTCTGAGTAGAAAAGAAGAGTTGGAGGAAGCCATGGGGACAGGGGCAGGCTCATGGGAAATAAATGAAGAGCAGCCACCCAAGCACCCTGCTCTGCACAAGCTGAGAATAAAGCATCTTTTTTTCTGGAAAAAAAAACAAAAACTTTACCATCATGAAGGCAGGCAGATGATCTTGCAGACATAGAAATATATCACTGTGATGATACAGTGCTTATTAAAAAGGAATTGAGGCCACTAAAAATCCACTATGTTTATTTCAAGTTCCTGTGTGAAATAACAAGACAGTTTCATCCTGTGGAATATAGAAAACAGCACATTAGGGCCATTATGGTGCAAATCAGAACTAATAATGCACAGTGTGTCTCCAGTTTCAGTTTTCAATTTCTGATGAAAGCTTTACTTTTTGTGTGTGGGCACCATGAGTTCTGACACCTCCAGAAGCAAAATTTAGCTAAATGGTTACATTAGTTGATAAAAACAAAGACAAAGAAGCAAAAAACCTTTCCAAAGGAGCTAAGTTCACAGAATGGTTAGAAAGAATCTATGTAGATTCTTTAAGTATCTATTTCATATGCATTGTTTAAGCGCCCAGGGTTCTTTTTGGGGTCATAAATCCTCTTAGTGGCCAAATAAAGCCAGTTGACCCCTTCTGATAATAATGGATTTAAATGCATCAAATAAAATGTATAGGATTGTAATAGATATCAATTTTATTGAAATCTAGCTACCAAAAAAAATTGATGGGTCCCAGCTTACAAATTCCAAGTCATAGGTAACTAGGTGGTACAGTAAATAGAGTACATACCCCATAATCAAAAAGACTCCTCTTCCTCATTTCAAATCTGGACTTAGATACGTTCTAGCTATATAATCTTGGGTGAGTTACTTAACCCTGTTCATCTCAGTTCCTCATCTGTAAACTGAACTGAAGAAGGAAATGGAAAACCATTCCAGGAGCTCTACCAAGAAAGCTCCAAATGAGGTCAAGAAGAGTTGAACACAACTGAAAAATAACTGAACAACAGTAAGTATAAAGTCATAGAATTTTAGACCTCAGAAATCACCCAATTCAACTCCTCTATTTTAAATATTATAAAACCTAGGTCAGTTGATTAACCTAAAGTCGCATAGCTACAAATCAGTGAAGCCAAGATGCCCAGCAAGGAGTTCTAAACTCCAAATACCTCAATTTTGCACTACATCATTTAGCTTCTTAATTTGTAGACTTACAAACCATTTTAATATAATGTGCTTTCTCCACATTATATACCTTTCATACCTCTGGGTGGAAGATGTAGTCTAGATCAAAGGATAGAAGCAAATGCAAGACAATAAACATAAATTTCATTACATGAAATGAAAACCTTCAGTACAAAATTAATTATTTAATCTAGAATTAGAAGGAAAGTGGTCAAATGGGGAAAAATCTTTGGAGCAAATAGATTGGGGATGATATCCAAGACAGAGAAGTAACACAAATATTCCTATGGATACATTTATGTTTATACACATGTATATGTGTATTTATGTATGTACATATATATATGCACATATTATAGAAGGCAAAAAGCTATATAGGTCAAAAGACTATATATCAATAGATATATATTCAAAGGATAAAACAAAAGTTCTCAAAAGAAGGAGGGGAAATTATTAATAACCATGTGAAAGAATGCTATAAGTTACTAACAATAACAAAGTCATAGTAAAAGTTCACAGATCAATAAAGCATTCATAAAGCACTTACCATTTATTAGTATTTATTAATACACTATCCTAAACACTATCTTCCAGACATAATGAATTACTTTTCAGTGGCGAGTCTCATGAAAGGAAAAAAAAGAGGGTAGCTGATTGGGAATACAGAAGTGAAGGATAGTTTTGAAGAATACAAATACACAGAATTGAAGCACATGGCAAAAACATTAAAAGAAAGCATGAGTTATGCAATGCAGCAGCAGCCCTTCTTTCTTCACAGTGGTCAGCTATCACCCCCAACTCCCCAGAAACCATGTAGAAGGGACTTGCTGTTGGCATTGATCTTGGCAACACTTACTCCTGTGTGTGGGAGTCTTCCAACATGGAAAAGTGGATATCATTGCTAATAACCAAGGATACAGGACCACCCCAAGCTACATTGCCTTCACCGACTCAGAACATTTAATCAGTGATGCTGCAAAGAATCAAATTGCAATGAACCCCACCAACATGAACATCTGATTGGTCACAGATTTGATGATACACTTGTACAGTCAGACATGAAGCATTGGCCTTTTATAGTGGTGAATGGTGCAGGCAGGTCTAAGGTCCAAGTGGAGTACAAAGGGGAGACCAAAAAGTTCTATCCAGAAGAAGTATCTTCTATGGTCTTGACCAAGATGAAAGAAATTGCTGAAGTTTATCTTGGGAAGATGGTCAAAAAATGCTGCAGTAATAGTACCAGCCTATTTTAATGATTCCCAATGTCAGGCTACCAAAGATGCTGGAACCATAGCTGGTCTCAATGTGCTCCAAATCATCAGTGAGCCAACTGCTGCTGCTATTGCTTATGGCTTGGACAAAACGGTTGGTGATGAGAGAAAAGTGTTGATCTTTGACCTTGGAGGTGGTACTTTCAATGTCTCCCTTTTTAACCATTGAAGATGGCATCTTTGAGGTCAAGTCCACAGCTGGGGACACCCACTTGGGTGGGAATGACTCTGACAATCAAATGGTCAATCATTTTATCCTGAATTCAAGTGAAAGCACAAGGACATCAGTGAGAACAAGAGGGCTGTTCGCCATCTCGCACTGCTTGTGACATGCAAAGCGTACCTCTCTTCCAGTACACAGGCCAATATTGAGATTGACTTCCTCTATGAAGGTATTGACTTCTACACATCAATCACCTGTTCCCATTTAGAAGAGCTGAATGCTGATCTCTTCTGTGGCATACTGGATCCTGTGGAGAAGGCCTTAAGAGATGTCAAACTAGATAAATCTCAGATTCATGACCTCATCCTGGTGGGTGGTTCCACTTGAATCCTCAAAATTCAGAAGCTTCTGCAAGACTTCTTCAATGGCAAGGAGCTCGACAGCAGTATCAATCCTGATGAGTCTGTTGCTTATGGTGCAGTTGTCCAGGCTACCATTTTGTCTGGAGATAAATCTGAGAATGTGCAGGACTTGCTGTTGTTGGATGTCACTCCTCTTTCCATTGGAATTGAAACTACTGGTGGAGTTATGACTGTTCTGATCAAATGTAAAACCACCATCCCCACTAAGCAGATACAGACATTTACCACCTATTCAGACAACCAGCCTGGTGTGCTTATTCAGGTTTATGAAGGTTAGAGAGCAATGACAAAGGATAACAACCTGCTTGGTAAATTTGAGCTCACAAGAATCCCCCCAGCACCAAGGAGTGTTCCTTAGATTGAAGTAACATTTGACATTGATGCAAATGGCATCCTTAGTGTTTCTGCTGTGGATAAGAGCACAGGCAAGGAAAACAAGATCACCATCACCAATGACAAAGGACGTCTCAGCAAAGAAGACATTGAGCACATGGTCCAGGAGGCTGATAAATACAAGGCTGAGGATGAAAAGCAGAGAGACAAGGTGTCTTCCAAGAATTCTCTTCAATCTTATGCTTTCAACATGAAGGCAACTGTAGAGGATGAAAAACTACAAAGCAAAATTGGTGATGAAGACAAACAGAAGATCCTTGACAAATGTAATGAAATAATCAGCTGGCTGGATAAGAACCAGACTGCTGAGAAGGAAGAATTTGAGCATCTGCAGAAAGAATTGGAGAAGGTCTGCAAGCCCATCATTACTAAGCTGTACCAGAGTACAGGGGGCATGCCTGGTAGGGGCCCAGGGAGGGGAGCAGACCCTTGGCTGGAGGTGCTTCTTCTGAACCCACCATTGAAGAGATTGACTAAACACACCAGAAGATAAAACATCCCACACAACTTTCCAAAAATTGAAAGACTCAAATTTGTAGCCAAGGTACTAGTAGTTTAAATGCAATATTTAAGATACTGTTGGTAGAAGAAGGATATTATGAATACTTGAATGTGTGCAGAGAGAGAGAAGTGAACAACATAGCACTTTATCAGTACTGTAAACAAGTGGAAATGCAATTGTCCTAGAGAATAAAATCTATTTGAAAACGGTACCATGAAGAAAAAAAAGAAAGAAAGAAAGTATGATAACCATAGAAGCAAAACATAAGTCAAGATATTTATAGAAAATGGAATGATTTAAGTCTCTCAAAAGAACACAAATCAAAAAACCTAAACAACATAATGTAAGAAATAATACAAGAAAATTTCACAGAACTTCTGAACACACACACACACACACACACACACACACACACACACACACACACAGCCAGAGTGACAACTGAAAGAATTCATAGATTACCTTTGGGTGAAATAAACAACAACAACAACAAAAGAAAACAAAAACAGAACAAAAAACCAACAAAAACTAGACTCTAAATGTCAAAAAACAGAATGACTAAATCTATCCATTCCCTTTTGAACATGGTTCTGTCATTTAATGTGTAAACTCTCTTTCCTAGTTCTGCTATCTGGATTTCTATTTTACATGATGTGCCTTCATATAAGTCATTGACAAAAATATTGAAAATCACAGTTTTGAGAGTAGATCTATAGAGTAAACCATTAAAAGCCCTCTCTTGATAGTCCACTAAGAAATTGTCAGCTTCATTTTGTGTATTTTGATATTGGTCAATGACTGTAATACTAAGGTATCTCTTCTTGAGGTGCAATATCATACACTAAGGATATATAAGCATTTGTTTTCAGTATAGAATACATGTTTTTGACTTTTTCAGCTTTTTAATATTAAAACATATTTTCCAATGTACTTTTTAAATATTCTTCCTTATGCTCACTCTTATATTTATATCATTGAAAAGTAAGACATATGTTGACTTAATTTAGAGGACTCTATACCTTTTTATTCATATAATTTTCTTATATCTTCAAGCTCTACAAAAGCTGTTGGCCTATACATTTCAATTATATTAATGGCAACCTCCTACAAAATGACATTTTTTCTTTTTTTTTCTTTTTACATTAGAACACATAATTAAAGTAATTCCAACAGTTCATTTATTTATTTTTTCCAAATAAAGTCTCTGAGTTATCCTTACATTCAAAAGAAGCATGCCTATTGACTATATCAATAACACAAGCTCTTGCTAGTTCTATAAAGCTAGAAATTCTACAATCCTGGTCCCAATGACAGACCAGCTCTTATACTAATGCTGAAATGGCTCTTCCCTATAGTCAGAAATATCTTAGCTCAAATACTATCTCAATTGTGTGACCCTGTGCAAGTCACTTAACCTTAGCATCCTCATATGTTAAATGGGGATAATCACACCGATCTCACAGCATAGTTGTGAAGATAAAAGGAGATAAATTTAAAGACCTTTGCAAACTTACAATAAATGAGAGCTATTGTTATTAGCAATAATGTTGACAAGCTAAGCTACGTATTAAGAAGTTCAACATCATCCAATTTGCCATTGGGTTTTATTTTGCCATGGTGGACCATTAAGTAGAAGGAAATTATATATATATATATATATATATATATATATATATATATATATATATATATATATATATATATATATATATGTAAACTGGTGGCAGAACATTGGAGAATAAAGCAGAGTGTCCTGAAAAAATAATTTATACTTTAATAATTCATTAGAACTTTGTTATGCTAAGTGCAAGATCCTTTTAGATTAAAGTCAGAATAGTAATGGAAAATTTGAACAATATCAATACTGACACTGTAGCTCTAAATTAAATCAGAAATAACTTTATATGTACTTAAAAAAAAAACAAACCTCATTAGTTGATGAGTTCCCTTTGTATCCACATCATTCTTTTAAGAACCATACTTCTTCATCTCTTCGCCAGAACTGTTTATATTTCTGCTGTCAAAATTTTATTCTTAAGAGCATCTTATGTCTTTGGGGCTAACTCCCCTCTAGAAGTTTAGACTATTATTCCCTAACATTTTTTGAACTCTGAAATGCATTCTTCAAAAATCTCAGATTTAAATCTTACTATATGCTGCTTTCCTCCCAATAAAATCTAAGTTAATATGGTTTTTCCTCACAAATTTAACAAGAATAGCTCCTTTTTTGGTTTCCTCTACTGATAGAAAATGGGATTGTCATCAAGGCTTCCCATAATCCATAATACATAGCCACCTAGATTGCCTACAAATATCTCAAACTGAACTCATTATTTAACTGCTTTCACCTTTAGATTTCATTATTTTCATAACCGTCATTTATCCAGTCTCCCACGTTCAAAAGCTTGGCATCATTTTTTGAGTTTTCCCTCTTCCTTACCTGTTATATCCAATGTGATCTCAAACCCCGTCAATTTTACCTCTATTCTCTGTTCCATTCCTTCTTCTACCAACCTAGTAAAACATGGTAGTATAAATTTTATGACACTAAAATTATTGGAATCAATTGATTTTCCCCTAATAAATCTTATTTTCTCACTCTCTTGACCCTTCAAAAAGTAAAAAGAGAAACAAATCCCCTTAAATTACATGAACAAGCTGTGGTATATGAATGTAATGGAATACTACTATGGTATAAGAAATAATGACCAGACAGATTTCAGAAAAACCTGGAAAGCCTTGCATGAACTGATGCTGAGTGAAGTGAGTAGAATCAGGAGAACATTGCATATAGTAATAGTAACATTATGCAAAGATAACTTATGATTAACTTAGCCCTTCTCAGCAATACAACGATCCAAGACAATTCCAAAAGACTCATGATGAAAAAGGCTATCCACATCCATAGAAAGAATGGATGGAGTCTGAATGCAGATAGAAGCAGACTCTTTTCACTTTTTTTAATGATTTTTTTTCCTTTGTTGTTTTTCTTTTTTCACAACATAACTGATGTGGAAATACATTTTACATAACTACATACACGTCATCTATATTGTATTGCTTACTGTCTTAGGGAGAAAGGAAGGGGAGGGAGGGAAAAGCATTTGGAAATCAAAATATTTTTAAATTAATGTTGAAAATTGTTTTTACATGTAATTGACAAAAGATACAAAAGACCTGCTATAAATATTTTTATATGTACAGGTTCTTTTCCTCCATCTTTGGTCATTTTGAATAATCAGACTATTAGTGGCATCACTTTGTTGATGACTATACACAGTTTAGTGACTTTTGGGTCATAGATCTAAGTTGTTTTCCAGAACAGCTTGAGGAATTTATAGCTCTAACACAATGCATTAATGTTCCCATTGTCTGCTATTCTTCCAATATTTTTTACTTTCCCTCTGTGCCAACTTTGCTAATATGATGACTTTAGTTTGAATTTAATTGTTAATAATTTGTAGCATTTTTAATGTGATTGTTGATAGTTTGAAATTTTTCTTTTGAGAACTATTTATACACTTTAATCATTTATTAAATGGGGATATCACAATAGAATTGTAATGGATAATTTTGCCTTTAGTTTTTCCCCCTCCAATCTATGCTTCACACTATATCTAGAGGATCAGATCGTTTTCCCCCTACATATAAAATTATTCATATTACTTTCCCTCTCACAAAACCTTCAAGCATTCTCTCTGATCATCTGAGTAAAACCCAGGCACTTTTGTGGCATTCAAGGTCTTCTAGGACCTCATGCTACCTGAACATTCCATATTTATTTAGTGCTGTTCTTCTTTATACAAGCTAGGGGACAAACCAAAAGATTGTCTCTTTTCCAAACAAATCCTACATTTTGCCCAAGTTTGCATCTTTTTTATATTATTTGTGTTACTTAGACTTACTTCCCAGTCCTTCTTTGTCTGTTAAAATCCTACCGATCTTTTAAAACCCAAATCAAATATTACTTTTCTCAAAAAGTTTCCCTGATCTCTCAATCAGTCATATCCTTTCCCTTCTAAGACATAGAAAAGTACATGTTTATTCATCTCCATAACGTATTTAACATATTATGTTTTGCCTTATGTTCTTTTTCAGTCCTCAAATATTTCATATCATTCTGGATATCTATTTTTACTTAACATAATACAATTTACATTATTCAATTTAATGTAACAAATACTTATTAAACACCTACTTTGATACAGAATGCTGTGCTACTATTGTGTGATATTCCACTTACACATTAAATTTGTTGCTGTCCTCATAGAACTTAAGGCTTCCTGAGAGATATTACAAACATACAAGAAACTATAATATTAAAAAAAAGGATGAATATTAACATCATAAGAGCTGTATGGAAAGGTCTGTGTTAGAATCATGGCAGGGAGGGAAAGAGTTATCTTCTTACTTCACTTGAGAATGATTTAAATGATTACTGGAATAAATGACATTTGAGTATAGGGTGGAATGAAATGGAGGGGTGATGAGGCTATTACAATTTATCCCATAGCAGTAATCTCTCTTCAAATGAGTAGAATGATGTACATAGAAGGTTATTAAATAAATGAAATGAACTAATGAACTGTATGGTATCTGCCACTGTAAGAGAAGCAAACTAGAAACTGAAAATGAAGTCTCTGGTGCCCAATTTCTCTGTTCAGTCCACTCCTCTTCAGACCCTCTTATCTATGTCTCTCTCTATTCCTCTCAAAATATAATTTCATCACATTCTGCAAGTACCCTCTTTTCTTTTATCTGTTCCTGAGTTAATAAAAGCATCTTTTTCACAACTTTTTTTTCCTATTCTAGTTCTGAGGTCAGATCTCATTCTTTCCAAGTCTTGAGCATGTGCACAAGGCATCCATTTACTTCAAAGTGAGGTCTCCGCACCCTAAAAGAGATGTAATATGTTAAAGGAATGTTTTTTTAAATATGATTTAGTGTGCTTAGTTTAAGCAGATCTCCTTTCCCTTCTTTATCCAATTTTATGTTTTATAGCCAAAATTTTAATGAGAGGAATCTTTCCAGGGAGAGAGATACTGAACCTATAGTATTTGAGTATTTGACATTTTAGATATACCATTAATAATAATGATGATGATAATGATAAAGACTAACATTTAGCAAGTGTTTTACATTGACAAAGTGCTTTGCATGCATCATCCCATGTGATTCTATAGCAATAACTGGGAGAATAAAGAGACTTAGGCAGTATGCTGATGATTGTTCCCATTTTACAGATGAGGCAACTGTAGCTGAGACCGCTCATATTTCTTAGTTCTGTAAATTTCCAGATTAGTTAGCAGAATAGTGAGAACTGCTCACCAAGAGAAATATGTCCCTGGGATTCTATCTTCTACTTAAAAGATCAAATCCTATTTGAATTTCAAAAGGAATAAATATGCTGATGATTACATTTTTATCCTATTTGTGTAAGAACTTCTGGAAAAGTTAGAGGATAAACTCTGACCATATGACCTCTAGTCTAATGTTCTTTCCTCTATGTAGCACAAGAATAGTACTCTATTTAGCTATAGGATTGACCTACATAATTTCTGTTGTTATAAAGCTATAGCTTGAGGTGATTGAAAACCCTCCAGTCTTTTCTTGTCTTCCTATAAATAAGGGCATTTGAAATACTGGCATTTTTAAAAAATTATAGTCCGCTTATTCCCTCATTTTTGTATGCATTTCAACCTGTGTAAAGCGCCCCCATGGAGCTTTTGAATAGAATTGATCACCAAAGGAAAGCTATTGTCCCTTAGATTCTATCTTCTACTTTAAAATTTTGAAGCCTCATTTGAATTTCAAAAGGAATATGTACATTAAAGACTGTATTTTCATCCTACTTGTATCTAAAACATATTTGAATACGATGGGGTAAGCAGGCTCTAGTTTGTAATCAATGATTAGTTGTGCATTGGGGTGGCATAAAAGACATCATCAAAGATTTACATGACTTAAAAAGAAAAGAGTAGGTTATTCAGGTAGCAACACCAAGTGGTAAAAGATGGGTAATTGAAGGGCTAAATGCTATGCTAGCTAGCATATATAGCAACCTAAGTTTTGCAAACTGCATTTCATAGGTTATCTGATTTGTTCCTCAAAAAATCTTATGAATTAGTTGTTATTATCACCAATTCTACATTAGAAAACTGAAACTAAGAAGGATTAAACAACATGTCTAATGTCACAAAGCTGGTATCTTGGGTAGAATTTGAATTCAGCATTTTATCCACTACACAATGTAGCTGCCTAATCCAGAAAATAGTTAAAAACATATTGAGAAATTGCCAGGGTATTCAACATATCTTCTATAAGAGTGTTTAAGAAAGATATGTGTAATAGTAATTGAATTTAAAGATCCTCCTGTATTGGCTTGCTTTTTGGGTTGAATGTTAAAACCCGGAGATTGTGAATCCCACTTGTGGGATGGACTTGTTGATGTGAAAAAAGAGGGCTGAACTGGGAGTAGCTGGTGCCCTGGATTTGGAGAGGCACAAGCAGAGGAAGAGAGGCAGAAGAGTTTTTGGAAGCAGCATCGTGGAGGCAGAGTGAGAGAGAGAGAGGATTCCTGAGGGCCAGTTCAAGCAGCCCAGGACTTTTGAGAGATGCCATCTGGAGCTGCCATAGACTGAGGAAACATGGCTGTGATGCTGGTACTTTGTCTGTCTGTTTTGATGTTGTTTTGCCAGATTTGTCCACTGGCAAAAGACAGTGCTGCTGTTGCAGAAGTCCTGGAACCTTGGTGCTGGTTCAGGGGTCCAGATACTGTTCTGCAGACAGAATGTAAATTTTGTCTACTGGTGAAGGACAGTGCTGTTGTTGCAGAGGTCCTGCAACCTTACTGTTGGTTCAGAAGCCCTGAAGAAGGATTTTTTTATTGTATGTTTACAGAAGAACCTGGAAGAGGGTTTTCCTAATGTTTTCAGGGGTCCTAGGACTGTTCTGCAGACTGAGAATGAATTAATGAGGACAATGGCAATGTATCTTGTGGCCTTGCTAAACTTTGTTTCCCTAGGAACAGAGATTTCTGAGAACTCAAGATGAAGAAAAGACCTGTCTTTGGGTATTAAATGCTGTGCTTAAGCTTGTTGTAACTCTGGAGTAGGTGGCCCTTTCAGTTGTGATTTATCCACTACACAATGTAGCTGCCTGGGGTAGGTGGCCCTTTCAGTTGTGATCCAGGGGTGGGAAACTTTTGACTTTTTTGTGCTCTGTGACAGACCAAATGAATATACTTTGTTTATGATTGGAAACTAATCTCCATTTGAGAAGAGGGTCTTTGGGACTGACTAAATGAATTTAATGGCCAGGGGTGGAGTAGTACTTAGAAATTATTGAATTACACTTGGTGAATGCTGTATTTTGAATTATGCTATATTTTGATTTTCTCTATCCTTAATTTGTCACTGAACAAAATGGAGAGCAGCTTAAGCTGGTATTTTGAACCTTTGGGGAGTTGCCTTTACTTGGCATTACAATATGATAAGAATCACACATGATGAGAATCGATCACCCAACACAAATTACTTAAGGACTTATTAAATACCAGATACCACACTAGGCACTAGAGAAACAAAGGCAAAATACAGAAAACAAACCTACTTCTCTGAAGAAACCCATGGAGATATGGAGATACACACACACACACACACACACACACACACACACATATATACATGTATACACACATATACACATATGCATATATACACACATACATACATATGTGTATGTATATATATGTATATGTATGTATGTATATATATATACAGAAAACAGACAAAGATAATAAATAAATGAAACATCACTAAATACAAGGTAGATACTGAAGGATCTAAATAACAGTTAGACAAGGCATGGAAATGGATCTTGAACTGCATCTTCACGGAAGTGAAGGAATTCTGTGAGGCAGAGTTGAGAAATTAATGCATTCCTGTTATGGAGGACAACTACTACAAAGGCATGGAGAAAGAAAATATAATGTCATGGGTGAAAAATAGAGACAAGTCCAGGCTGGCTGGAAGCACAGGAAGTTCAGTAAGGCAAATGTTATTGAATGAAGATAGAAAGCTTTGGAAGACAGCAATCTATAACAGAACATCAAACATTCCTTCAGATGGAATCATGGTTCTTCCTAAATAGTGCGGTATCTTCCCATTCAAAAAATCAGCCTGAGATAGAAAGGTCTATTTATATTTCTGATCAAAAGTTGATTAAATCCTGAGACATTGTCAATGAATGCTTATTGTTGAATAACAGAGACTAAAGGAGAACATATATATATATATATATACATATATATACATAATATACATACACAGATACATATATACACACATATATATATTAACACACACATACATATATATATATATATATATATATATATACACACACAAATATATCCCTAAGCCACTTTCCATCCTATATACCACTATTCTTCTTGTTGAAATCTTCCTGTGAATTCAGTCATTGTTGTTATTCCAACCCAATATTAAGATGGGCAGGCTCTTTTTGGAATCATTGAAACAACACCTTGATGTTAATTTATTATTCTGGGGAATTATACTAGTTTCCTACTTATATTCTGTTTGGTGATTTTTCTGGAGTGGATTTTGATTTCAAAGCTCTTTGTTACAGGATTATTTTATGTAGGCCACTTATTTTCCTTTCACTTCTGTATCCTGCCTATTTTAATTAAATCATCATTGCACTCTGATGTTTTTGCTAATTTTGGATGATGGATCCATCATTGTTTGTTTATAAAAGCTGATTGGAAACAAGGCATTCATTATGTTGTGCCTGATAATCTACTCAGTTCATTATCACAGGGCAGTTGCCGTTGATGTATCCTAGTTATTATTAAGCTTTTTAATACTTTATTTTCTCATGATTGATCTTCATTGGCAGGGCATTCGTTAAAACCTGAGGCATGGGCTTTAAATTAGTCCTTACTCTCATTTGTGCCATCCTGCAAACCTCTCTAATAATATATAAACAATTACATTTTCAAAGGAAGCTACATCTCAGTCATTTCTTCAATATAGCTTTTATCCACATTTGTGTCATCTGGCTAAATTAGCAAATAACAGCCCACTCTTTCTGAAAGTATATTTTGTTGAATGGCGACAATCAGCTTTCCTAATGAATCACCTATATTTGTTCACTTATAATCTAGTCATTTTGAAAACCTTCTCAATACTGTACATCATAGCAAATCCATTGTGGAAAATAAATTCCTACATAGCATTTAATGTGCATTTAGAAGGAGAGGTGCTGGCTTTTAAAGTGGATCTTTGAGGTGACAGTCATTTTGGAAAATGCAAAGAGCTGGCAGCTGAAAGGAATAAATGAGCTGTGATTTTTCCTTAGATGTTATAACATTGAAATAGAAATGGATTTGTTCTGAATGCTCTGAAATGAAAATGTTTAAATGCCACACCCTGGAGATTATGTGGAGATGTGAAATTATTACATCTTGATTTTGTCTTTCCGGCAATCTGATGTAGTATAATATTTTCTGCAATTTCATCTATTTGTGATCTCATAACGAGAACAAGAACAGCAGCGGCAACAACAACAAAAGTTTGTTTTGCCATATTTTGGAATGTGTCTTCTGTGATGTTAGAGGTAATCTTGGAGTCAGTAAGACCGAAGCTCAAGTCTCACCTCTGACACACACTACGTGACCATGGGCAAGTTATTTGACCTCTTATTGTCCTGGCAACTCTCTAAGGCTATGAATTCCAGATTAATGGCAGATCTTCATTGTTTAAGGGCATTTCTATGAGAATATCCCTTGACAGATGAAATTCTAGACTGACTTTAAAAGGAATAAATAAAAAAAAGAAACCAAAAAACTGCTTAAGCTTATATTCATGTTTGCAATAAATTAGAGATGGAGATTATTTATTCAAGGTTTTTTAACTGACATTTATTAGGCATCCAAACACAGTGGCACAGACTTTGAAATTCTTTCTGATGGAGTTATCTAGGGATAGTAAATTCTATTCAATACCAAAAGGTATAGAGTCATTATTCTAATTTACCTAGACCTCTGCCACTACCACCACCATCTAACATGTTTCAAAATACTAGTCAACTCAACACAGAGAGGTCAGCTAAACACTGTGATACATTATTGAAACCATATTAAGGACATTGGTTAATTAGATTCTCCATGATCTATACAGAAAAAAACCCCTATCATTTTTAGTACCTATGACCCCCATCCTTGATATTCCCTTGCCAGTAAAATAATTCCGGTGATTATTGATGAACTACTGAATTAGACAAACAAAATTTATGAAAATTGTCCAGGTCACTCCATGCTATATAGAAAAAGCCATATTCCCTAATCTGTAGGGGGTTCTTCTTAGAGGATGTGTGGTACAGTAAAAAAGAACAATACCTCCAGACTTAGAAGACCTGAGTTCAGATCTCAACTCTGTTACTTTATTAATGATATCACTTTGGGTAATTCATTTATTTAACATCCTGGCCTTCAGTTCTGTTACCTTGACACAAAGTGTTGGACCAGAGGATCCCTTGATCCCTTCATCTATACAATGAAAGGATTGGACCAGAGAACCTTTCAGGCCCCTCCCAGTTCAACTTTTTTTCCATATTATATTCCATAATTTTACACAGACAATATCAAAATAGGCAAGACTAGTAGGGATGTAGAGTTAGCAATTATCATTCGAGATAGACGTTATCTATCTAGAGATCAATTTTCACCCCCAGGTGGCACTGCTAGTCATTGTTCTGCTTTTATTGAGCAGGGGGCTCTGAATCTGGGGAATCCCATCCATTCCCTGGTGGACTACCCTAAGAATGGATAAGATACCTTGCTTTCATAGGCTTCTAGTGCCCTACTGTTCCTTAACCTATAAACCTAGGGAGTTGAAAGATATGGGTTCAATACCTATGCTTTATGAGCAAGGTCAACTGATTGTTTAGTTCACTGTAATAATCCCCATTGTAGCGGCCACAGAAAGAGGAATGCTTGCTCCAATTACAGAGAGCATTTTTTTTGAGCCTGGGTCTCTCTATCTTGCCTGGGCTAGAAGTAGAGAGGACTCTATTGACAGGGTCAATGTGAGTGCTGATCAGTAGGGAAAACTATAATCTTTTCCATTTCCCTCAGCTGACTAGTCACACTTTGTGCTTTGCTAAACTTCTGCTCCTGGTACCAAAAAACTTGGTGCCAAACAGAGTAAATATGAAGTGAAATTTAGCTTTACTACAACTTTGAACCCCTAGACTCAAGGGTATCCACCAGCCTAATCCTACTCCAGTAGCAAGGATTGTAAGAGTGCACCATGATATCTGGTGTTAGAAACAAAGCAATTATTGCTATCAGTGGGATGAAGCAGAATAGTTCCTGCCCTGCTCCAGAAGTGCAGGCTCTTTCTTCTGTTTAGGGTTTCTTCTGTTGATGGCCACTGTCTTTGCATTCCCAACCTCATTAACTCATTGAGATTGTTCAGAAGAGTTGCACTGAGACTGGACCACTATTGTAGAGGAATAGAGAAACCTGAAATGCAATTGAGAGCATCCTTGTAACTGTGAGTGGTTCATTGTCCCCTTCCTCCATCATATATTTTATGAACCTTACTCGGGGAAACACATTTTTTCAAGTAGTGGATTTGGAATTGAAAGATCTGAGTTCAAACCCCCACTATATTATTTTCTACCTTTGCAAAGTTGGTCAGTTCACTTAAACATCTCAGCTTCCTCATCTATAAAATATAGGTAAGATATACAGATTAGTTTCTTCTAGCTCTGAAGTCCCAGTTTGCATTAGTCTTTTCTAGTTTTTGAGGGTCATTTCTAGTTCAAAAATCTTTATAATTTTATAGTCCTTAGGTCATGGATTGAAAAAAAGGACCATCCTGTGTATTATTCTGTCTACTAGGTGCCCTGATAATCTGTATGTTCTTCCAGGGATGGATCAGTAGCTCTGGGTCACACCAGATGGGTGAAGCCATTGGTAAGCGGGTAGCAGTCTATCAAGAGGCTGGGCTCATAGATTATTGTCTGAGGGTTCAGAAAGGAGAAAGGAGATATGGCTACTACCTTCAAAGACTGGAAGGGTTATCACATGCAACAGGGAATAGACTAATTCTGTTTGGCTCCAAAGGGAAGAATTAGAATCATTGGGTAGAATGTAGATATTAACTCAATTAAGAAAAGGAAAAAGGCCTGGGATGATGGTGCACACTTGTAATCCCAGCTACTGGGGTGGCTAAGGTTGGTGAATCACTTGGGTATGAGGGTTCTGAACTCTAATAATATGACTAAAGTAATTTGGGTATATGTACTGTATAGCACCAATAGGGTGATTAGGAACAGCCACTAGACTGCCTAGGGAATGGAACAGATTAAAGTTTTCCTAATGATCAGCACTTCCCATAGACTGAATTTATGAGTAATGGTTGATGTACTTCTAGCCCGGGAACCCTAGTTCCAAAAAAAGAAAATACTCCCTAACAATTAGAGCTATTGTATTACTGAGTATTCTGACACTAGTGACCACCTAGAAGAGGCTGAATGATGAGTTCTGAAGGAATATGGTAGAGGGAAATTGTACTTAATGTGGGGGTTTGGACTAGATTACCTCTGAGGTCTCTTTCATCTCTGAAACTATAATTCTAAACCCTAGTCATAGCTATTTCTCTTGCTAGATTTTGATAGTCTCTCCTGGGTTAAACACTTGCACATGTTAGGATTAGATTTTTTTTTCCTTGTTCTGGGCACTTTCCCAGAACTCAGTCTTCCAATTCTTCATGTACCTCTTAAGTTTCTCAGCTTTCGAGCTCTCTGTCTCTGTCCTTCTATCTCTCCATCTCTGTCTCTATCTTTCTGTCTCTCCATCTATCTCTCTGTTTCTGTCTGTCTCTCTCCCTCTGCCTCAACAATCATACATTTATTGTCTACCAGTTATTAGAATCTGTGCTCTGGGTGTTCTAGATACAATACAAAGAATGAAGCAATCCCTATTGTCATGGGGCTTCTTCTTTGGAGTTCTTTTCTTGCTTCAAATGCTTATTTCATTTGCAGATTAATTCCATTCTGTCTAGCTTATCCTATATTCTTTTGCCCCCCATAGATTCAAAAACAAACAAAAGAAATCCTTTGGTTTCTTCACAAAACCACTCACCTTTGTAGCAGAGAACTCCCAATCAACCTCTTCAGATTCCCCAAGCAAGAATGGCTGCCTTCCTTTCAGGGGTGCTGACAATAAAGTAACTCTCTTTTAATGCATTAGCATTTAATTACAGTTAACCTGCTTTGGCTAAAGCCCATCTTGTCATCTCCAAATCCTCACTGACTACGGGGCACTGAATGTTTTCATCATAAAAGCTGGCACTGGCTACTGATCCCTCCCTGGACAAGGACATTTCACTTTTGATGTTGGAAAATAAAACCCTAAAAACTAAAAACAATACAGGATTGGAAGCATATTCTAGTATTATACTGCAGACAGAAATCTCTTGCCTATTGACAATTTTCTTAATAGTACCTTTTATGTATATATCAAGAATTAACAAAGCCCATCCAGTCAATGTTTTATCTCAGCAACCACCTATCCCTGATGAAAGGTTGGAGCCCTAATTGCACAATAATAGAACTCGGAGGATGTCATAAATCTCTTTTCTGTACCAAACTGGTCAGCAGCTTACTTCGCATGCCTATTTGAATTTTAGGAAGGGCAGATCCTGTCTTCCACATCTTATTTTCTACCTTACTCAGCAATTTACTGACATAATTTACGATAGCACCTCCCACTAGTTAATTACAAAGTCTACCATGTAGAAAAGTTATTTCCTTTGATGCTGCAGACATTTCATTGCACATTTGTCAAGTTTTCTACTTTGGAAAGAGCAACATGTAGTTGGGCTGCACTATCCAATTATATTTCAGATTTTTGTCTCATCTTGCTTAATTCCTTTTCCAAACTTTTCCAAACAGTCTTTATATCTGAAATGTTTTGTTTTGTTTTTTTTTTTTTTTGGTGGCATCACTGTGGTATCTTTGACCAAAACACTATTATTACGGAAAATAAAATTAAGCATCTTTCTGAATTTCACAAAAATTGCTGTAATCTTTTTGGAAAAAGAACAGGGTTTCCCAAAATGGAGTTTAAGGAAAAAATAGCATGTGCTCTCAAAATCATTGCATTTTTCCATGCAATTATTGCTCTTACAGACAGAAATTTAATTTCTTTTTACCAAATGGATATCTGTGTTATTAAAAAAAAAACTTTGTTTTCCATTTGACTAGTAGAGAAATAAAGTCATATACTCTAAGAGTTTGTTCTCTGAGGAACAATTTCTTTTTTTCTGGAAAAAGTATAAATTTTTCCAATGAAAATAACACTTAAACTTCTAGTGCAGTTTCTCTTGCTAATAAAAGTATTTGTCCAATCACTAATTAAATCAGAGCATTTGCCCCAAGAGAGAATTTCAGAGGATGGGGAATTTGTTTTTGCTGCTGTCCTTAATTTTGCCTTTGGTCTCACCCTTGCTGCTGGGTCTGTCCTTCATGTTTCAATGATCTCCAACAACTTTGTCAAATAATCTCTTCAGTTTTTCTACCTTTGTCCAAAGATGGATTAAAAGTAATTGCCTCTTACTTCTTGTAAGTTCTATAATTCCCTCAAAATCTCCAGTATCCCTCAAATATTCTGAGGATCCTCACAATGCATTTTCCAAAATCTTCCTCTCATTTATGTGATTCTCATATCTACTACTACTATCACAGAATATTAGACTTTGGTAACTGTGAGGAACCTCTGCAGCCATACTTGAATGAAATCCTCATTATAATGTAATGTCCACTCCTTTCATTCTATCTATAGGAAAATGGAGACTGTGAGTGTGGCATTCAGCAATTTCAAGATTTAAAAAACCTTCCAAGGGGACGTTAATTCCTAAGGTCATGGATTTGGAATTTGAAAGGACCATAGAGGCTATCAAGTCCAAACCCATCTGAGGGCCAGAGAAGTTAGGGTCACATATCTCAACCAGGATTCAAACTCAAGTTTTCCTGACTCTACCCACTTCACATGCTACCTCATCATTTCAATTAGCAAAGAACATATTAAGCATCTTATATGTGATATACTAGGGTCTGGAGATAAAAGATAGTATGAAATATATTTCCAGCTCTCAAGTAACTTCAATTCAATTGGGGAACAGAGAAAGTAGACAAAGAAATGAATACAAAACAATACAATTAAGGGACAGAGCACCAACAATTTAGAAGTCCAGAAAGTGGTAAAGACTTACTATAGGAGATGATCTGAACCTTGAAGGATGCTAAAGAATCTAAGAGATATGGGTGAAAAGCTAGGGCTTTCCAGACATGAAGGAAAACCTTTGTTAGAGCACAGGGCAAGAGATAAAATGTTGTTTGTGTAAGAGCAACCAGAAAAGTTTGGTTAGAACATAAAGTGTGTTAGAAAACACATTTAGAAAGTTGTGCTGGGGATAAATTATGAAGGCTTTAAACACTAACTGAGGATTTTGTATTTCTGAAACAGACGGTACAGATGGACATTAAATTGGGCCCAGAGATGAACAGGAGAATGAGAATAGACTAGATGGCTTTGAGGACATTATAAAACAGATAGATAGATGGATGGATGGATAGATGGATAAATAGATAGATAGATAGACAGATAGATAGATAGATAATTAGATAGATAGATAGATAATTAGATAGATAGATAGAATTTATAAAATAGTTTAAAGTTTGCAAAGCTTTGTAATTTATTTGATCCTCACAATAACCCTATGATGTAGATGCTATTACTATCCCCACCTCGCAATATATGTTCTACTTCATATGTTCGGCTTCTTACAAAAGTTCAAACTCACCTTCTCAAAACTAACATAATTTGTGTAAGCAACTAAGTTCTTTCCCTCTCTGTGGGACTAGGGAATTCCCTACATCTTTCCTTACTTATAAGGTTACTGTCAAGGCTGGAAATGCCTGCCTCAGGATTACTATTTGGTCACCTATGCTCAGGAAAGAAATATAAAACAGAAGCATTTAAGAATTCAAGGCTCAGACTCAGGTTTTCCTAGGTAGTATATATGGGAACATTTGACTTCACAGATGGTCAGGGAGGGAGTTAATGCCTACCTAACCTAAAGTCAAAGTGCTGTATCAAAATCTCTCTTCAGGTCCCTGTATGCTCTACATTTCAAAGTTCAAAAAGCATTTTTTCTAAAGTATTGGGGCAGTCAGATGGTGCAGTGAATAGACACTGGCCCTTGAGTCAGGAGGATCTGAGTTCAAATTCAGCCTCCGACACTTAACACTTACTAGCCATGTGACCTTGGGCAAGTCACTTAACCCCAATTGCCCTACCCTCCTGCCTCCAAAAAGCAAAAAAAAAAAAAGGTACATATTACGTGCAAGGCACAGAGATCTGTGAGTCTATACTTGGCAGTAAGCCAGTTTCCTTTGATTCATAGGTGAGAGTTATTTGTGAATCAAGGGTCATTCCCTACATGTAACTTAAGACTGTCATTTTCTGTCTGGAAGGGAGGCAGATAATTCTCTTCCCCATACTTCTCCAAGGGAAACTTGAATTCCTGTAACTGTTCCATTAATTGGGGACAGGGAGCAGAACCCCAAGCTTTATATTCAAGGCTTGACTCCCTTCCCACCAAAATACCAATTCTGCAATGAACACACATAGTAATGAATATTACTATGTTTATTATTAATATTACTAGGGTTTCTAATCTCCCTTTCCCTCTCCTTCCCCTTTTCTTTCCCTCTCCCTCTATATCTCTCTTTCCCTTTCAACCAGTGAGGACAGTTTCACAATAATGTCCTTTGGGACTGGGGTTACAATTCAATATATAAAAAAAAGACAATTAGGGTTGGGGAGACTTGGTAAAGAAGAGGCACCCAACCAAATTACCTGCAGGTATAAGGATAGAAATTCTATTTAGCTTTCAAAACAAAACAACAAAAATCTGCTGGGTAAACGGCAAGTCCAGTGGCCAAAAGGCAATTTTAGGACCTGGGAAAGGGCACATGGCAGTTGCAACAAGTGTGTGTGTGTGTGTGTGTGTGTGTGTGTGTGTGTGTGTGTGTGTGTGTGTGTGTGTTTTGGGGAGAGGGTGTGGTACAGAATGCTGGGGCAGCTTCTCCTTGTCATAAATTACAAAGCTCTGTTATTCTGTTATTTTCTGACAGCTCTTATGAATGCCCTGTGAACCAAAAGCACAGGCAAAAGCTGACATTAGTCCTCCTCACTCATTCTGAAATTCAGCCACAATGCCCTTTTCCTTTATTCCTCACACATGACACTCCATTTCCCCTTCCCATGACTTTGCAAAGTCATGCCTTGAATGCATTCTGTCCTCACCAATGCCTCACAGATTTCCTCTCTTCAAAATGCTGCTCAAATACCACCTTCTACATGAAACTTTTCTTGATTCCCCCAACTGCTAGTGCCCTTTGTCCCTCATAACTTTGTATTTCACTATTTAACATTTATTTATGTTTACTCACTTTATGTTTTTTTCCTGCTTATGCCCCTGTTAGAATGTAAGTAAGGATTGTTTTTTTAATCACCTAACAATCTAGCCCATAGCAAGTGTTTAATAAAAGATTGCAGACTGACTAATTGATGGTATCTAGCCTATTTTCTGCATTACCCCCAAATGAAACAGAGAAACCAAGCTTCCTTCTTTTTATCTCTGAAACTACATAGAGTGTTTTCTTCAAACATCTGTTTAAACCCCTAGGAGTTGGTCATTATTCTTTCTTCTCTGGTTTCCTCCATGACTTCTCTTGTACTTGGGACCAGGAAACAAACACTGTTCAAAAGCTGTCATATGCCTGCATGTATTTTTAATATTGCCTTTGTATGTATTTAATTATATTAGCAATACATTTATTTTGTCTTTTTTTGTCCTTTAGGACAAGAACAAAGTTGTCAATTTCTACTATCTCCTCTATTCCTACAACATCTATTGAAAGACACTTGGTATAGAATGCACTCGTGCTGGGACTCCATAAATGTTTATGTTTATCAATCATTACTGATTATTATTGTGACTAATAACAACAATTATTTTCATTTACATAGCCTTCTGGGATTCACAAAACACTCTCTTCACAATAGTCTGAAGAAGTAGATGGTACAAATCTTATCTGCATGTGAGAGGTAAGATTACTGAAGGTCAGAGATGGGGAACAAAGAAACAATCATTTATTTTAGCTCCTACTATGTGCCAAGAACCATGCTAGGTGCTCTACAGATATAATTTCATTTGATCTTCACAACACCCCTATGTTAGACCACACTCTTTAGAGTGATTATGAATCTCACTTGTTATTAATCTTATTAAGGAGATCCTGAAATGTCCTAAAGCTTGATATAACTAGCAAGATTTTTTTAAAGAGACCATTTATTAGTCTAAATGGTCTCAGGAAAAAGGTGAGGAAAGCAGCAAGTTTACAGAAGGTAGCTCTATTGAAGTCAGTTCACATATGTGTGATATAATAGGAACAAAAGGAGAGATGAACAAGAGAACATGGTCCACCAAGCTGTTAGAAAATTCAGAGATAAGTAACCTGTCATCTGGAAGCTCACAGTCTATGGAAATAACATACAATCATAACAAAGGGCATATTATTACTTTAAAAGTTTAACAAAGAATTTTCTTGGTGTAGATGTCTACGTCTACATTCAGAGCTGGTCCCTGGGCATCTGGGCCATGTCTGCTCAGAGACCAACCTGGGAATTTCAACCTGAATGATTCATTTAAGTTTATCATCAGAAATCTTGTCATCATAATGGAGACTCCTTCAGCTTTAGTCTTCAACACCTCTCTATTTTTAGTAACCTGAGGGCTGGAGAGCAGAGCAGACCTCCCAAAGTCTCTCTCTCTCTAGAGGGCTCAGCAATTCCAGGCATTTCTTCAGTTGCCACTAATCACTCAGCTTGGTTTCAACTTCACAAACATCACACACCTGTGGCAAGTATTCTTTGCCTCTATATCCCTTTCTTCTTCCTGTTGTATATTGGTTTTCCTTATTAAACTGTAAGTTCTTTGAGGGTAGGGACTATCTTTCTTTTTCTCATTTGTATCCCCAGTTCCTAGGAAATTACCTGGCACATAGTAAGTTCTTAATAAACGTTTATTAATGGACTGACACAATGTAAACTGCAAATAGGGGGAACTGTAAAGTCTTACTATCATGAGTGAAATTTAACAAGTAAACCGAGGCAATTCTCCAACTGAGATATCATTTATTAACAGAGGCATGCAGCCTGATAATAAAGGGACCAAAGGTTATACTACATTTCTGCCAAAGACCCTGAATGAGAGCTAACAGGACTTTTTAAACCTAGATGTGTCTTCTTTCCTACTGACCTAGCAGTACTAGTATAATGAATAGAGTACTAGGCCTGGAGTTAGGAAAACCTGTCTTCTTGAACTTAAATCCAACCCACTTTACTAGTTGTGTGAACATGGGCAAGTTACTTAAAACTGCTTGCCTCAGTTTCAACATTTTTAAAATAAGCTGGAGAAGGAAATGGCAAATCACTCCAGTATCTTTGCCAAGAAAACCCCAAATGGAATCATAAAGAATTACATGTAACTGAAAATGACTAAACAAAAATAAAAGTGTCTTCCCTTTGATTGGCCCCACAGTACATAATTTGGCCCTCATAAAAGGCAACTCTGATTGGTATGTGGGTTGGCCTTCAGGTAAAGGCCTGACATTTGAGGAATGCCTAAAATGCTGCTTCATGAGACCCAGTTGCTTTTAAGAATCCTGAATAGAAAAACAAAGACCATCTCAATCAGGTTTTCCCTGATTTGTTGTTTTTGATATTAACACATTTTCAGTCATGACTAATTTTTCATGATCCCATTTGATTTTTGGAGGGAAAGATATTGAAGTGGTTTACCATTTCCTTCTCCAGCTTATTTTAGAGATGAGGAAACTGAGACAAACAGGGTTAAGTGATTCACCCAAAATCACATAGCTACTAAGTATGTGAGGCAGGATTTGAACTCAGGTCTTCCTGACCCCAGGCCTGGTGCTACATCCATTGAAACACCTAGCTGCCCTTCCCTGGGATTTGGCTTCCCTATTGAAAACCAAGTCTCCCCGCAACTTTGATCAGAAATCAAGGACAGGAGACTCCTCCCCACCTTAACTCCCATAGGGAAAAATAGTTCAATCTAGGTCTCAGGAAGGGGCAAAACAGAAGGGAGGGTCTCACTTGGGAGGATCCTAACCCAGGCTGTTTAAGGAGCATCAGATGCCTTGTGATATGGGAATGATGACTTTACTCAGTTATAAACTTCAGATACTGCCTGCCCTTCAAAATAAAGAGCAGCAAACCATTTTATTCCTTAAATTATAATAATGACCAAGGGTCAAAGTTATATGATTTATCCTCAACAAAAAATAAGAACAGGGGAAACTTGTATTTCAGACAATTACATAATGGTAAAAAAATGTAACTTACAGTGGAATATAACTTCAAAAAGTCTGCCTAATTTCTTCCAATTCTCTCATTAAGGATGCCCTTAGTGGGTATGATATAATTTTGATAAAATATCCTATAAAGATGGGAATGTAGCAGTTATTGATCTTTTCTTCATGACTTCCCTTTGGCAATAAGAGCATCCATTTTTCACAATCCCTATGGTTTCTTACCCTCATTCAGAAACCCTGAAAATCAGTCCTTCAGTGCTCTCAGAGTTCTCTCCTCCAACATGAATCTCCTTTATGTATATCTGATCTAGCCCGGATATTTTTTATCCTTTTTTACTGTTCCAATCCCACATTTACTTTCTCTAGAAGTATATTAGGCAATGTGATTTTAGACTCCAAATGTGATTCCTTCCCTCTTCTTGAAGATGAAAAGAAATATAAAAGTCTCTAAAGATCTTTTCACAATTTCACTTTTTTGTCATCCTAACTTCATACTTAGATCTTCTAGGAGTGACTTTGCCGATTAGTTTTTTATCAAATCTTTAATTAAACTGTTTTCCTGGGGTGACTAGGTGGCGCAGTGAGTAAGAGTGCCGGCCCTGGAGTCAGGAAGACCCGGGATCGGTTCTGGCCTTAGAAAATTAGCACCCACACATAAAAAAATAACTAGCCATGTAACCTTGAGCAAGTTACTTAATCCCAATTGCTTTAAAAAATAAACTGTTTTCCTCCTTGTGCTGCTTTATTTGGTCTTCTTAGATAATACCATTCTTAATTTTCACAATTCTGTATACAAGATTTTGCAAATGAGTTTTTATTCCAAACTGGTATTTGCCTGACAGTATGGTACAGTGAATGAAATACTGGGTTTGACATTACAGTCTGAATTGGAATTATGGTTCAGACCTTTAATAGCTAAATTTGCCTGGACAAGTCATTTAACCTTCCTAGGCTGTAGTTTCCTCATATATAAAATGAAAAGATTACAATCAGTGACCTCTAGGGTGCTTTAAGCTCTAAATCTGTGACCCTATCTACATCCATTTAGGAAGTAAATAAAGTGTTTGCTGACTAAATTGATTACTAGGTTCTTTTGATCCCTCCAAGACGGCAATTTATTTACATTGGTTAAACTTCTATATGAAATTGTTATAATTGGTTTTGATGACCTCTCTTCCATCTATTTTCCCATTTGTGGACAAGAAGTCATTTTAATAGGTTAGGCAGTAGTGTTTTTCCTTGAACGTTATATCATTTTTTTCTCTCATTTAAAAAATATTTCTTCAAGCTTTGCATCAATTTTGATCTTTTCCCTAATGAGACAGTAGTTTCAATATCCTTGCATAACTTATTTAGAAAAGACTGCAGGGATATAGGCTGAGTCAAGATGGCAGAGTAAAGGCAGGGCCTTGTTTAAATTCTCCCAAATCCCACTCCATTAAAGCATTAAAATAATACTTCAGAATGAATTTTGAAGCAGCAGAACCAAAAAAAGGGTAAGTTGAAACAATTGTATAGACCAAGAAAACTTAGGTTAGCAGGACCTCACACTGGAGTGAGAGCAGAACAGAGTACAGCAAAGGCCACAGACCAGTAGGCATACCTTGCGGTGGGGGCTAATTTAACTTGTTAACTTGGGGGCTACAGCTTCCAGAACTCTCAGCCCACAGATAGCTGGTAAAAGGATTGAACAACTTCTCAGAAGGAGATAACAAGGGACCCTTTGCGGGCACTGTGTGCAGGACTTTGATGCATTGTCCATATGAGGTTCTGGGTCACAGGGTTCAGAGGAGCACTAGACACTAGAATGTGCAGCCTCAGTGGAGTGGGAACTGAGTGGGTGATGGTTTTAGAGCTGCATTTAGAATACCTGTCAGCTCTAGAGGCTTGTCTTTTGGGTTCTTTAATTCATGTACTTTTCAATAGCTTAAATCAGAACTAGTTGGCACTAAGTGATTTAACTTTCACTAAAAAGGTAACAGATTCCCAAATCTCCCCTATGAAATTGATAAACTTTTTGAAATTTTGTCCAAATATTCATAAATTTTCTCATTTTAAAAATAATGTTGGGGGGGCAGAGCCAAGATGGCAGAGTAGAAACAGCTCATCCAAGCCACTCTGCCCCCACATTCCCCCCAAACTATGTAAAAGGGGACTCTGAACAACTTCTGGAGCTCCAGCACCCACAGAACGACACAGAGAAGCTAACCTCCTGCTGAGGACAGCCCAGCAGCCCTGCAGGAAGGACCAGTGCAGAGGGCTGGGACCTGGCAGCGCGCAGAGCACAGGAGCCGAGCCAAGCGAGGTTTTAGCCCCAGGGCGGCAGGGCCAGCAGGCAGCTGGAGGAACCCCAGAACACCAGGAGCTGTGGTGACTCCAGAATTATCAACATAGACTTGCCTAGGACAAAGTAAGAGGTTAGTGTCCTATGGACTTTGGGTCCCGTATTTAGGGAATGCGTCGGCTCCCTCCCCTGGGGGCTAGAAGCCTCTGAGGACAAATGCCATTTTGTAGTTTTCAGAGGCAGCTCCCACTCCCAGCCTGCAAATTTGTAGGGAGATCCAGCGATCAGTCTTGGGGGGGTAATCGCTCTTGCTTTAACCTCCCTGCATCTGGATTGTGATCTAGGGTGGAAGTCGTGGGTGGGTTTACAGCCTGCCAGAAACGGAAGTTGCCCCCCACACTTTCGGGACGAAAATTCCTCTAGCTGGCCTTAAAGCCATAGTGTGGCAACAAGCCCAAAAGACAAGTAATTAAGCAGCAACATGCCAAGGCAAAGGAAACAGAAAAATGCAACCCTAGACTCCTATTTTGGGAGCATAGAGCAGGAAAAGGACTGTGAGGTCAGAAGTCCTGCTCCAAAAGCCCCAGGGGAAAACATGAGTGGGTTGCAGGCCATAGAGGACCTTAAGAAGGACTTTAAAAATCAAATAAGAGAAGTGGAGGAAAAATTGGAAAGAGAAATGAGAAGTATGCAGGAAAAGTATGAAATGAGGGTCAACAGCCTGACTGAGGAAAACAACACCTTAAAAAATAGACTAACTCAAATGGCAAAGGAGGCCCAAAAGGGCAATGAGGAGAAGAATGCCTTAAAAGTCGAATTTGCCAGATGGAAAAAGAATCTCAAAAGTTCACTGAGGAGATTCACTCCTTCAGAGTTAGACTGGAGCAAATGGAAGCTAGTGACTTTATGAGAAATCAAGATGCTGTTAAGCAGATCCAAACAAACGAAAGATTAGAAGGCAATGTGAAATATCTCATGGGAAAAACCACTGACCTGGAGAATAGATCCAGGAGAGACAATTTAAAAATTATTGGACTACCTGAAAGCCATGATCAAGGAAAGAATCTAGAAATCACCCTTCAAGAAATTCTCAAGGAAAACTGCCCTGATGTTTTAGATCCAGAGGGCAAAATAGAGGTTGAAAGAATCCACCAATCACCTCCTGAAAAAGATCCCAAAAAGAAAACTCCCAGGAATATTATAGCCAGGTTCCAGAATCCCCAGATCAAGGAGAAAATACTCCAAGCAGCCAGGAAGAAACAATTTCAATATTGTGGAAACACAATCAGAATAGTGCAGGACCTGGCAGCTTCTACACTGAGGGATCGAAGAGAATGGAATATGATATTCCAGAGGGCAAATGAGCTGGGACTGAACCCAAGGGTCACCTACCCAGCAAAACTGAGTATTTTGTTTCAGGGGAAAATATGGTCATTCAGTGGAATAGAGGACTTTCAAGCATTCTTGAGGAAAAAACCAGAATTGAATAGAAAATTTGACACCCAGACACAAGAAGGAAGAGATGCCTGAGAAGGTAATCAGGGAAAAGAAATCCAAAGGAACTTATCAAAGTTGAACTATTTACATTCCTATATGGTAAAGCAATAAGTGTGACTGATGATATCTTTCTCACTATGAAAATAATGGAAGAAGGGGGTGTGGTCATATGAATACATATGTGAATGTGTGTGTATATGGTTACAGTTATATACGGATAGAGGGCATAAGTTGAATTTGTTGGGAAGGGAGAATACTCAAGGGATGAAATTATGAGGTGAGAGAGGAAAGTGGCAAGAGGAGATGGGGAGAGACAGGGTAGTGTAAACTATCCCATGCAGAAGAAGCAAGGGAAGTGGTTGCAAAAGAGGGGGAGAATAAGGAAGGCTAAAAAGGCAAAACCACATTCACATTGAATTTGGTTCAGGGAGAAAATGACATACATACTAAATGGGATATCTCAACCTGCAGCAGGATAGGGGGAAGGGGGATGGGAGGAGGGATGATGGATGGGAGGGCATCCTTGGGGTGAGGGGAGGTTGGAAGTACCCACTATAAAAGAGGGACAGGATCATGTAGGGAATGGACCAGGTGGGGGGTGGGATGAGTGGGAGGGAATTATAAGCAGCCTTGTACAATATATCTACTATGATAATGTTTTGCATAGCTAGACATGTACAACATATACTGAATTACTTATCTCCCAAGAGGGAATGGGTGACAAGGGAGGAAGGAAATGGATCTGAAATTTGAGGTCGTAACATTAAATGTTTCAAATATATATAAATACTATTATTAATACTCTTTTGCTTGTAATAGGGAGATAAGATGTGTAGGCATTGAGATGCAAAGACTCACCTTCCTCTAATGGAAAAGTCGATGGGGGTATGGGAGAAGGTATGGGAGAGAGCAGATTGGAGGAAGCGGTATCTTGTGGGATTACTATTCTGGGAGGTTGGGTAGGGGAATAATGGGGGGAAAATGATTGTAACTCAAAATCTGGCGGAAATGAATGATGTAAAACAGAAGTTAATAAAGCATTTGTTTAAAAATAATGTTGGTTAGTTGTAAAATAGTTATAAAATTATCTAAGAATCATACCACCCTGAAGATCTAAAGTTCTCAGCATGACCCAAAATCTTATTTTTTATCCTTGAACTATTTTCCTCTGCAATTTTATTTTTCCAGCTTTTAGTAAAAATTCTGGCTGTTCATTTAAGCCATCAAACTTTTTACATACACATGAAGCATCATAATAAGTCTTTTATATGGTGATTTGTCCTTGTATTTGTTATAGTTAATTTTCCATCCCAAACAACTCAAATTCCTCTGAAAGTCCTGTTTCTTCATATACATATGCTATACATTTTTGTTAAACCAAAAGTCTTTTCCAACTCCTTTCAAAAATAAAAATGTTCACTGATAATAGCAGTATCTTATATCCTTTATGAATAGATTTAATACTTTTCCTTTACAATTCCAAGTCACAGATCAGGGTAGAAAAGAGTGCTTGTGTTCACTTATAGACCACAGCATAGGTCAGGAGAGCAGTGAACACACAACACCTTAGATCATACAACCTTGGAAGAACTCCTGAGATCATACCACCTTGGGAGGACTTCTCCTTAGATCATACCGTCTTGGAAAACTTATAGGATCCCCACCCCCACCCCGGAATTAGCTCTGAAAACAGCAGCAAGAAAGATCTGAAGCTTGGGACAGTGTCCTCTTCATCCCTAGAGCAGAGCCCAACTTTAACATAAAGTTATAAGTCAAGAAATAGGCTACAAAAATGAGCAAACAATGATAACAAAAAAGAATATAGAAAATTAGCAATTTAGTGATCTCGCTATAAATCAAAATGCAGAACATTTCAGAAAATTCCTAAAAAGAAGACATGGTTCTCTCCCCCATCCTCCCATAAGCCATTTGGGATGAGTATGAATGTTCAAAACAACCTAAATAATATGACATAAGCACCATACTGTACCTTGTTTCTCCTCTCCTCCAATTATTGGTTGCCATCTGGCCCTTAGTATATATTTAAGAAGTTTGGTAAAAGACTGAGGTCTAAAAGTATTCCTATAAGCCATTGAAACTTACAAGAAATTCCATGTGTAACCATAAAACACTTTATATATCTTGCTTCTAGAGATACTAATGAAAATAACCAGAACTTAAAAGCACAGTTTCTAGTTTAATAATTTAAATTTTTTAAAAAAATATGTACATATCAGTGAACTCTAAGCTACAAAATATGAACAAAAAGACTTAATAAAAGCCTGTATGAATAGAAAATAAGGTTAGCATCAAGATCTGGATCAGAATGTTATTTTTCATTCTCAAAAAGATGCAGAATTATTTATTAAGAAACATTCTTATGTACATCCATGGACATGGTTTTCTAAAATAATGTGTTTTTTTTTTAAAAAAAGGCATTCTATCTATCTTTTAAAGCTGTAATGTGCCTCTGAGATCACAAAGGCCTTAAAGGACACATTTCCTCTTCCAAAGACAACCCTAAGCCAGGCACTATAATTAATTCCTTGGGGCTATATAGAAAGAGAAGTCTCTGGAGACAATTTTTCACTTACACCACCAGCCTTTGTAGGAAAGGTGAGATTTGTTTAGCTCCCTAAGTCTCAATTACTACTGCCTTTTCTCTAGTTGCCAACACGGGGTCATACTACTGCTAACAGAATCTTTTAAGGGCACCTTTGCATGAGTACAGAAAAAGTACAACTCCTGAATCTTTTAAAAAATGAATCAGTCTTTCCCAATTTGACAAAAACAGGGCTGTGTGACTACTTACAGGATTTTAGTCTTTTTGCATTAAATGTATTATCACCTCTTTCTCTTCACATGCAGATTTCACTTTCAATAAAAGATATAAAGACTTTCCTAGTCAGAGTTGAGATTGTTGTTTTTTTGTTTTGTTTTTTTAGTCTCGCAGTAAGAAATTGTACTCAAATGGCTAAATGTTCAACTTTTCAAAGGTGCTCAGATTAACTTGAGAAATTTCAAAAGGAAAAGTTTATGCTAAAAGGATTTGTTTGGATTGGCCTTCTACTCATATAATGTATGCTTTGAATAGGAACTTTAGAAAAGAAAAAGTAGCCAGAACCCATTCATGTATTCTTCTGCTTTAATTTATTCAATTTTTTTTCCCTAAAAGCACTCAGTTCTCTATGACATTCATGGAACTTCAATGCCAACTGGTCAAGTGGTTGACTAAATGTGCTGCACGCCAACCTCATCAAAGGGACATAATCACTGGCTGTTCCCCTTCAGAACCTTCTGTAAAATGCTAAAGTAATTTGGCAATGCAATTGCAAGCTTAGAATCTCCATATGGCCTGTAGATCCCTGGATTCTTGATGACCTTGATCAGGCATGTAATAACCCATTTAGTTTCATAAAATGGTATTTGTCCCTAAATGTGTAAATATCCTTCCCCACATGTTTTTTTTTTTGCACCCCGGGAAAGGCTACTGGAGTCTCAGAGAAAGTTTCCTTGCCTTCTTACCCAATTGATTTTTCAGTTACTAAGTGTTATAATTAATATTAACTGAATCCCCAGTTATTAGCTCTCTCTTCCTTTTGAATTGTTTGTATATTACTCTGCATATTGGCATCTGCTTACTTATATATATTTTGTGAATGCTAGTAGAATATAAGAAGCTTCTTAAAGGCCGGGATTATTTTCATGTTTATCTTTGTAACTCTAGTACTCAACACAGTAACTTACACATAATAGATATTTAACAAATATTGATTAAATTGACTTGAATGGCATGCATTGAAAATAATAGAAATTCTGTTTTGTGTTTTTATGTTTCTTTTCCATATCATTTTTTCTTTTCATATTATCTCTACTTGGATTGGCCCTAGGTATGCCAAATTGTACTATACGAAGTAGAATTCATCTCCTCCCCTAAATTTGCCCCTGTTTTTCAATTTCTCCTATTTCTGTGGGGTACCACTATCCTTTCCAGTTGCCAAGATTCACAACTTCAACCCTTCTGAACACTTTAGTCTCCCTCTACATATGCAATCAATTGCCTAGTCTTTTTTTAATTCTATTTTTAGAACAACTTTTGAATTCATTTCCTCCATCCAATTTGATAAGGAACTTCCATAGTTCTTGTCCTAAATACCTTTCACCTAGACTATTTTAATATCCTTGTTTTTGGTCTCCTTGTTTCCAGCCTATCCTTTATCCTATCTATCTTACATATAGCTAGCTACTAATATAATCTCTCTAAAGCACATATCTGTTCATGCTGCTTACATGCTTTGTAATCTTGAGTGTTTCTCTACTGTATCCAGGGTAAAATACCAATTCCTCAGACTGGCATTAAAAACACTTCATAATCTGGAACTCATCAACATTTCCATACTTATTTAAATTATTCACCTTTACTCATTCTAAATTATAGCAAATTTCACCTTTTTGTTGGTTTGTTTTCCGTCTAAACTCAGTGTGATACATGTGGGGTGCCTTGAATGGTTGTTGATGCTGTTACTGCCATATCACCCCTCTCACAGGAAGTTCTTCCCTCTATATAGTACCTCATACCTCTCCTAAAGACATACCTATTCAGTTCTCTGGGTTGCTTGCTCTCTCCAACCTACTTTAACACAGGTAGATTCAGGTTCCCTAAGAAAGGTCATCACTATGGGATAATACTCAAATTCTCTGATAGTCCAAGAGACAAACCTAGTAAAGAAGGATACCCTCACCCTACTCTCCATTTTAGCTCTTGAT
Source organism: Gymnobelideus leadbeateri (assembly GCA_011680675.1). Lineage (NCBI taxonomy): Eukaryota > Metazoa > Chordata > Mammalia > Diprotodontia > Petauridae > Gymnobelideus > Gymnobelideus leadbeateri. Next base: position 107,222 of record WOXC01007774.1, read on the forward strand.
CCTCCACTAGATATCTATTTATGTACACCAGCCACTCAAAGTAAAACACTTTTAGGTCTTAAACCTAAACATTTACTTAGCAATAAGGCAGAAGAAATAGTATAATCACAGATAATTATGCTAAGTAAGTTTATGAATAATAAAGTGAATTACAACTCACATATAAATTTAGGTCATTCCTTCCCACCCATACACTCAGTCAGGGGAAGAAGGCGGACATTTTAGAAGAATTTATCACTAAAGCACATCTCAGAGGAAAATCCCTGCCCTTGGGGTAAGTCACAATGCTAGATTTAAGGCTTTGGTATCATTGGTCAATTCAGAAACACAGGCATACCTTGGATATACTGTGGACTTAGTTCTGGACCACCACAATAAAGTGAATACTGCAATAAAGCAAATCACACAAAATTTTTGGTTTCTCAGTACATATAAAAGTTATGTTTACACTACACTATAGTCTGTTAAGTGCCCAACCTTTTTTTTTAACAGTGTACATAGCTTAATTTAAAAAAATACTTTATTGCTAAAAATACTAACCATCACCACAGTCTTCAATATATCATAATAGTTTTGCTTATAGAGGTTCTTGCCTCAATGTTATAAAAAATAAAATAATCTGCAAAGTTCAATAAAGTGAAACACAACAAAATGAGGTATGTCTGTATCTGCATCATAGGAAATCACTTCTTTTTGAGATATTTGTCTATTAGCCCTCATTCTTCTACAACTAGGCAAATTTTTTATTCTTTGATCCTAAAATTGAACATTTGCAAGTCCACTCAACTTATAGTTACCCTTAAAATAGCATTTAGAATATTATCTCAAATACCAATTTCCTTTAAACAAGACAAAAACAAACATAAAAAAAAAGGGGGCGAGTAGGTGGCGCAGCGAGTAGAGCGTCGGCCCTGGAGTCAGAAGGACCTGAGTTCGGATCTGGCCTCAGACACTTAACATACACAAACAAAAACCTAGCCGTGTGACCTTGGGCAAGTTATTTAACCCCAATTGACCTCCAAAAAGCAAAAAAAAAAAAAAAAACAACAACAATAACAACAAAAAAAAAAACCAAAAAACTGCAAAGCTGCCCAGGCTGACTTTTCCTGGGTGATAGAGAGCAGTTCTTTACTTAGTAGGATACTGAATTGTACATTCAGATCAAAGTTCATAGCAAATTGCTAAGTTTGACTTTCTGGGCAAGGCAAACAAACCCAGCCAGTTCTTCTTATAAAGCAAAGCAACAACAGTACCTGTTTTTCTACTTTCTGATTTTTACCTCTCAAAAAAAAAATGGGACTTAAGTCAGAACCTTTTGACTCTGGGTGATCTAATTTTCACTAATAAGGTAACAAATCCCCAAATTTCCCCTACAAAATTGATAAACCTTTTAAAATTACATATGACAAAATATTTACACAATTTATCTTTTTAAAAATTATATTGATTAGGACCATACCACACTGCAGCTCTATGTTCTCACTATAGTCCAAATCTTGTTTTGTGTCCTTGAACTGTATTTCTCTGCAATTCTATTTTTCCAATTTTTAATAAAAGTTCTGACACTGTCCATTTAAACTATCAAATGTTTTATATACAAGCAAAGCATCATTGTAAGTCTTTATAAATTAATCTGTCTTTGTATTTATTACACTTAATTTTCCATCTCAGACTTCTCAAATTGCTCTGAAAACTCTGTTTCTTCATAAACATGCTATCCATTTTTGTTAAACCAAAGGTCTTTTACAACTCCTTTCAGATATAAAAGTATTCATTAATAACAGCAACATCTTACATCTTTTACAAATAGATTTAACACATTTCCTTTATAGAAAAGTAGTTTTTATCCTCTTTTCAACATTATGAAAAGGATATTAATGGGACAGTATTTTACATCACATTCTGTTTTCTATATGAGTTTTCAAGCATACCGTGAATGTGTTCCTTCTTCCCCTCCTGTGCTTAGAAACCTTAGCTTCCTTCAAGGCTCAACAGAGGTCCTATGTCTTTTGGAAAGCCTTACTGATTCTCCCAGTGTTCTCCCCCTTGTTTATTCATCTGTGTAAATGTCAGATCCCCCAAAGTCATGTTTCAAGGATAGGGAATTTTCTCCCATTTTTTTCATTCTATCCTCAATTCCTATCACAATATCTTCTACATAGCAGGTATTTGTATACGCTTATTGTTGAACTAAATAGTACATAATTTTAAAACCCATCCACTCAGACATGATAGGGTTTAAAATTTAACTGTAAATTTGACATCTATAGAAGTCACACAAACTCTTTCAACTACCTGATGTATTACTTATTGCATATATCATGGCTTCATATGGGGGTACTGAAGAATGATTTATAATTTAATTATAAAAATATGTAATATATAATACAAACTTAAAATATAATTTAATTATATTATTATAACTTAACTATAACTACAAAATCATAAACATTTCTAATTCTCTTTCTCTTTTGGGTCTTAATATAGGTTTAATACTGGGCATTGGAAAACAGCCAGTCCAAAAAATGTTACATTTTCTATCATAACTTTGATTTGACTTTTTTAATGAGAAATAGTGATTCCTATTGCAATAGTTAAATTTTAGAATTGTTTGTTTGTTTAATTTTGGTTTTTGTACTTTAAAAGGAGAAAACTTGCCAGGAAGGAATATAGCATAAGCTCTGTTCAGAGCTAAAATCATTGTTGGAGATAAACTCTCAAAAGGTTTTCCCCTGCCAGGGAGTACTGGCTCTATATCACCTGGGTTGATCCTAGGACAGCTGTTTTTCACTCAAGAGTCTACCTCTTTTAGGCACTTTGAAATCTCCGAGATGGCACTGTCAAAAGCAGATGAGATGAAGATTTACAAGTAGGTGTCAGAGGCATATTAATGTCTTCGCAGTCTGTGGTATCTTATGATTTTCCTCAGTGACTTCACATAAATTTTCACTAGAGAAGAGAAAGGATTGAGCCCTTTGGGACTCTGAAGATAAGTCCCTCAAGTTACTGAAGGTGGAAAGAAGAAGGGCAGAGGAAAGGGTACCCATAGCAACCATTTACAGTCTCTCCAAGGAGAAAGGCCAATCACACCTTCAAGCAAGGTTTGGGGCCTAGTAGTGCATAATGAGTGGCTATCATCAAAGTCGCCCAAGGCCCTCACCAGAGAAAATCAGTTTATTCTCCCCTGCACAATCACAAAAGCTGTGTATGTGAACTTTTCTGAATAGAAGATAGACATAGATAGATAGATAGATAGATAGATATGATATGATATGATATGATATATGATATGATATATGATATTCAGACACAGATTAAAGTATTAAATAGTGAATCAGTCAGTCCACAAAGGTTTATTAAACATCTGTTTTGTGATAGATAGATAATGTGTTAAGTGCTAGGGAAAGAAAAAGATTATTCTTGCATTTGAGGAGCTCACAATCCGAGGAAGGGGACAACAAACAACCATGGACAACAAGCTATATACATAATAAATAGGCAGCAATCATATGTACAATATACATATGATCATGTTTACATACATATGTATGTGTATACATATATATATGCATGAGCATTTCTTTTTCAGTGTTTTTAAAAAGCTTAAAAATTAAATTAAAATAAGAAAGGAAATGAATTGGTTTTACTACAAAACATTTCCCTTCCCCTCCCATTGAGATTTTTTCTTCCCATTCAAAATAATTTTGTGTGCAGATACAGCTCATACAGCAGAACTTGCAGCCTTTATTTTGTGATCCAAAACCAACTACAAAGAAAATTTCATCATTTGGGGAACTGCAAAATGACAAATTTGAGGACATCTCAACATGGTGAACAGTAATTGATGACTTCATTAGAGTGAGAGTGATGGTTATGAGACACAGTATTGATAATATCTTCCTAAAAGATTATATGATAGGTTAATTTTCTCTATGAATGATTAGTTTAGCTAGTCTCCTGTTTTGGACAAGTAGTATATGATATTATTCTAGGGCATTTATTGTTTTTTCTTGCCAGAAGAATCTCAGTTCATAATCCCCCACCTTTATCCCACTGAATCAAAGTATGCTCCTTTTTTTTCCTACTTTCTCACTCAAAAAGGTGAAGGCAATTTTGGCAATATCAGGAAAAGAGATAAACACCATAAAGAAGACATAAATAGGGGCGGCTAGGTGGCACAGTAAATAGAGCACTGGCCCTGGAGTCAGAAGGACCTGAGTTCGGATCTGGCCTCAGACACTTAACACGCACAAACAAAAAAAACCTAGCCGTGTAACCTTGGGCAAGTTACTTAACCCCAATTGCCCTCCAAAAAAAAAAAAAAATTCACTAGAGATTGCAATGGATTTTTTTGATTTTTTTCTTTACTCTTTACTGCATATATTTTCCTAAATTTGTACTTCTCCAATGTCAAATCAGATAGATTTTACATATATATATATATGTCTATTATTATATGAATATACAGGCACATATGTGAATGTATGTATGTGTATATATGTATGCATATATATGTGTGTATATGCATATATCGATTACTCTAAAGAAAATAGGAATCAATATTGTATATCATCTTAATTCACATTCAATTTGCTCACCAATACATCTCCTTAATGTGGAAGGTCTGCCTGTGCCTGAGTGTGAAGGAAGTTGCAATATATTCTCCACATAGTTACATACCATAGATGGATCCTGACCAACACACAAGACAGCCCAGATAACTCGTTCATAACCTTTGTCCTCACAGAAGCACCTGTTTGAAGGTCTTTCTAATGTTTACTTCAATTTGGAAACATATTCCATTATAGAACAGTACTACCACTGACAAATCCTTTCCTTATACATCGTCAGTTGTGCTGCCAACATTTTCAAATGATTGAAAAAAAATAAACAGTCACAGAGGAATGTGTGTTTGATTACATTGACAGTGTTTGCACAGCACAAAATGAAGTGGATATTTGGCGACTATCCAGTTATTTTAATAAATGGAGACAGTTAAACAGGACAAATCTGAGTCCCCCCAAATCGATTTTGAGACCTGAATAATGTGCTGTTTTTATCATGTGCCAAGTAACCTGGATAATCATTCCATTTCTACTCTTCTGTGTGCGGTGTGGAAGCAAATCCAATGAGGATTTTTTTAAGGTAATGCAGATTAACAATAAGAGAACAAACAGAAAGAGCTGAAAATACCTACTGGTAAGGCAACATTAGAGTTTTTTCTGTGTGATACCTTCTTTTTTGATTCAGGTCAGGGTCTTAAGTAACATAAAGCATCTTTTGAACCACCCAGACTCCATTCTCTTTTAGGGTGCTACTTCTCAAAGTAGTGTTTTTCAGAAGAGAAGCTTTCGAAAGGAACTTCCCAGCATCCACCAAGGCTAATTAGCGAACAATGAATTGCTATTTTGAGAAGTGTCACCTCTCTGGCATCTTTTGCTTTAAAATCCCCCTGGAGGTCTGCATTTTATGTCCTTTGGTTGGAGAATATGCACTAGGGCTTTGCTGAAAGATGGAGTCACAACTGAGGAAACTATCTGCAAGATATTAATTTATTTTCTTCCTCCCTCCTTATTTTAAATGAGAAGGAAATTGAAATAGAGGATGTTTTAAAACACAGCATGAATGCCGTGCTTGCAACTGTAGGGTGACTTTTGGTTTCTACTTGAGCCTCTCTCATTCTTCCAGGCTGAAACCTTTGAAAACATTGCTGCCAAGGCAGTGGAAGCCAAGTTGTTCCAGACAGGCTACTTCATAAGCAACATTAAATCTGAGTTAATTAAAATAAAAAACTATTTTCTTCCCTAAATCAGAATAGCTTCAAGGGAGAGAAAGAAACAATTCAATTGTCAAGGGAAAAAAAGAAAAAGTCAAATAGGTTGACAAAAAATCATAAGCTCAATTCCTTGGAGATAGAGGAAGTCAGTACATGGTGCTATTTAAGGTGCATTTGGAAAATCTCTCTGATGAAATGGGCTTCAGACATATAGGATTTAGAGCTGGAATGGGCCTCAGAGGTCTCTCGTCCAACTCCCTCAATTTAAAGATAAGAAGCTAAGGCCCAAATAAACTAAGCAACTTGCCCAATGTAACAAAGGTAGTAAATAGCAAAGGTAAGTTAAAATTTAGTTCTTCAGTTTCCAAATCCAGTGTTTTTTACATCATATCATATTCTGCTTCCCTAATTTGTATTTGAGATTTCACTCTTAGAGAATATGATCTAAGGGAAAATATTGCTCTCCCCAGACATCTTTACTTAAAGTGCAGATACTCCTGGGAGAAGTCACATTCTTTGATGAAATTCTCAGGGTAGTGTTTTTCACTATGCTCTCATTTGATTCTTACAACAACCCTGTGAGGTAGGTGCTCTTGTTATCCCTGTTTCACAAGTGAGAAAACTGAGATAAACAGAAGTTAAATGACTTGCCCAGGGTCTCATCTTGTCTTCCCACTGTTGATTTTTACTTTGAATGTATTATGTATCCTAGCAAAGTCCTTTAAAAAGCTTAACCTGGTTCCAGGCATGGTTTAACAGTGGGTAGCTCCACTCAGTCAAGTGTTTTACTTGAGTCTCAGAAAACAACAGCTTCTGATATGTTAGAAGGAGGAGTCAAATATAATAAGATGAAATTTAATAGGGGTAATTAAAGTCCTACCCAGGAATTTCCCAAAAAATCAATTGCACAAATATTTGTGTTGTTGTTGACTCATTTTCAACTGACTCTTTGTGACCCCATTTGTGATTTTCTTGGCGAAGACACTGGTGCAGTTTGCCATTTTCTTCTCCTTCTAGCTCATGAGGAAACTGAGGCAAATAGGGTAAAGTGACTTGCTCAAGGTCACAGAGCTAAGAAATGTCTGAGGACAGATTTGAACTCAGGAAAGTGAGTCTTCTAGACTCTAGGCCTGGCACTCTATATCCACTGTGTAACCTAGACACCTTGCAGGAATATAGAATTACGAAAATGTGGCTATAAAACAATTCTTATGAAAAAAGCAAAACAAAAAAAAAATCCTGAGGTCTTGGGAAATTGAAAACCTCACATAAACCATGTGACATGGAAACAAGGTGGCAAATGTAATCTCAGGCTGCAGTAATGAAGGGCTGGTGCCTAGACGGAAAAAGATAATAATCTTGTATTTTGTCCTGTTGAGGCCACATCTAAAGCCTCTGTTCACTGGAGAGTCAATTCACATCCTATAACATTTTCATAGGCAAGTCATGAGAGTAAAGGAACATTTCCACTGGGCAAGTACTGGAAATACACCATGATCATTTGAAGCAACTGAGGATATTTAGAGTTGAGAAAATTTCAATGGAACATGACAGCTCTCCTTAGGTGCTTGAGGACTGTCATTTAGAAGATGAGCTAAATGTGTTTGCTCGGACCCAGTAGATGAAAACCACAAGGCAGCTGATTTTATCAAAATATCAGCAAGAAATTTCTAGCACTTATTCCTCCTCTCAAGTCCCTTGCCCAGCACCCCTCCCCCCATAAAAGAATGATCTACCTGTGAAAGTAGTCAATTTCTGAACACTATTCATGCCCTTGGAAAGGTTGGATGGGGGCTGTTGTAAAAAAAGGGATTTCTGGTTTCAGATAAACTGTTCTAAAGGACTTACATATGTCATAGATCTAGAAGAGGAAAGAACCTTAGAAGTCATCTGGTCCAACCCCCCTCATCCTACAGATGAGGAAGCACAGGGATGTTAAGTGTCTTGATCAAAATAAAAGTGTCTTTTCAAAATAAAAATTACTCAGCACCCCTTTTTAAAATTTGCATCATTTCAAAAAATATTTTTTAAATCTTAAATTAATAACTTATTGCAAATCTGTGGGTTTTTCTTGCATTGAAATTTTGATGTCACAATATTATCTCATATAATAGTACCATATTATAAACAAGTCATTCCTGCCAATGCATACTGGATTTCCCCACAATATGTAACAGGCTTACCTGCCAAGACTTGTAAGACCTGCTGTACTTGACCACTGATTGTTTATAACTTGCATTTTGTGTATTTATTTGGAAAATAATGTAATCAGTATAACTTTAATTGTTATACAACAAATTAAACATGAATTAATTTTTTTCAAAATTTCCTTATCTCCTCTCCTTTCCTTATGCTTCAAGTGCCTCCTTATTTTTATTCAATGCCCCCCAATTGCATTCAAGGCTACCACCCCCAGCGGGCACTATCACCCACTTTGAAAACCTACAGTCAAGTATTGAGCAAGATCACAAAAGTAATAAGGGAGCTTAGCTGATATTGAAATCAAGGTGCTCTAAAATCCAGCAATTTTTTCCCCATAGAACCATATTGTACCTCCCAGCTAAAGTCCCTTAAATTCTAAAGTACTATTATTCTAATACTTGCAAACAGTTCATTAGCATGGTGTAATGTGGGACAATGTGGGAGGTGAGGCTTACTAATGACTTGAGATCCTGGCTCACAGGTTCTCAGTTCCATACCCTGTCCATAATGGACAGATGAAAAAGCATCTGGAAAAAAAAGCCACTAAGAGAGGGAGCCAATCTTTAAAGATTAGCACAAACCCAAGTGTTATCTCTAAGTAAATCAAAAAGTGTTGCATTTGAAGAGAGGAAAGGGGAAAATACATTCCAACTCTGTACTAAAAAGTAAATGTGCACATAGTTATATAAAACCCTAGTGAGGAGCAAGGGAATGAATCTTTAATGGTACCATTTATGTTTGTCCCAGTGCATGGGATTCACAATGAAAACTGCCTACAAATCTTGATGTACCATTTTACTGCATTGAAAACTGGCCACCATCTCACAGAACAGCAACTGTAAATTAGACATGTATTGTGCTTGGTGTGAGCATAACAAATTTAGAAATTTATGAAGTTGCATAAAAACACACAAAGACTTTTTTGAGATTGGCTAACCCAATGGCCTTAGTTGTATCATGGGAGTTAAGGATGGAGGGATTCTAAGCTGCTGACTCTGCTGGTCCTTAACCATAGGGCTTACAGCAAATCACCCTGGGTATCACTTCCACATTCTCAAAATAAGACTTGTAGTCCTTTGAACCTTCCTCACAAGGGATTGGTGAAGATGACCCGATGATCATAAAACAACCTAATTGCTAAATAACAGCAGTGTTATTTCAAAAAATAACCATTGGCCCTATTCTTGCACCACTTGTTGGGAGAATTCTAAGTTACTAAGGACATAAAATACATGAAAAAATGTTTACCTTATTTCCATTTCATGGCTGCATATTCGAATTAAAATCATGTTGCTGATGGAAAGGGTGCAAGCAAAGAAAACGTTTGTCTACTATACACATACGATATTGCTCAAATACTTAAATATAGATATGATTTCAATGATGTGAGGACTCCCTTACAATCATGCAAAGTGCAAACCATTCACACCTACGCATCCTGTGCAGCTCCAGTCTCTGTCCTATAAAGTTGCACCAGGAGATTAACTCAATAAGCTGGAGACCATCTTCCCTCTCTTTTGAGAAATCAAGATTATCAATGGAATAGTTAGCCTTCCCATTTGTTGTTGCACATTCTCAGTACAGAACTAGCACAACTTCATTTTTACTCATGTGTTTATGAGATAGTATGGTAAAATAGGTCAAAGAAATGGTCGCAGAGTCAAGATCTTACCTCAGACACATATTATCTTTTTTTGAATCTGAACAAATCACAAATTCTCAGTGCCCAAGGAAACCATGAAGACAATTAAGTGGCAGAGGTGGTGCTGACCTACTTTGATAGGATTTCCTCATCAGAATTCTCTATACCAATGAAATGACAGTCTCAATAAAGGGAAAAAACAGACATGTTTTATGCCACTTATATTTAATAACTCTTTGTTTTCAAGGCGTTACAGCTAACTTGCCACCACCATGTGCCTGTCAATGGCCCTTTGGGTCACAGAAACTATAGCATTTCATGGCTTGCAATAATATAACATACTACAAATTATATTGGAACTAAAAAGATGGGCCTTTATTTTGGGAAGAACCTTAGAATCATCAAAAGAACTTCGCAGAAATTGGTCGTCCAACCTGCACTCCTCTTCATCTCTGAGTCTTAACTCATTTTCTATTTCCATTGTCTGTCCAATGTATATATCTTAGTTTAGAATCATTATGGCTTGTTATTCAATTACTTATTATTACACATTCTTCCTTATTCTTCATAATAGACCATGCCTCTCTGTAGCCACCAGCATACCTTCCTAGGTTGATCTCCAGCTCCCGCCTTGAGGCCATGTTATTCTGAACGGCAAGAGCTCTCTGTATTTGAATTTGTCCCAACCGCCTGACCATGCTTCCCAGAAATTCCTTTGCCATGTCAGTACCTGCTTTTAAAATTGCAGTCAAATCAACTGTACTAATTTTTTTTTTTCTGGAATGAGAACAAAGATTTAGAATTGGAAGGGAGTTCAAAGGTCATCTAGTCCAACCCTCCTCATTGTAAAGAAGAGGAAACTGGGGTCCAGAGAGGTTATGCAACTTGCCCAAGGTTGCTCATGATGTAAAGAACAGGGACAGGATTTAAACCAAGGCGCTTGATTCCAAATATTTATGCCATACCACATTGTCTCTCCATGTCAATTAATTGTCCCATGGAGCTACTATTATCTGTGACTTCCTACTCAAAAGTCCTTTTCCCTAGTTACCTATCCTCTATACATATCTCCCTCTATTAGAAATGAGCTTGTTGAAAGCAGACTATTGCTTTTTTGAGTATGTATGCATATGTATGCATGAGCATGTGCTGTGTGTGTGTGTGTATTCCCAATATTCAGCACAATGCCTAGACTCCATGTATGCTTTTTAATTCATTTCTTCACTCTTCTGGGTATTCCTTTTTCTTCTTTGGAGAGTTAAATCCAACTCTCCATAATGATAATGGTTCTCATTTAGGAAGTTTTCCAGTGTTCCAGGGCTTGATGTAATTAGTATGATGTAGATGTTGTTTTTGCTGTTCTTCAGTCATTTAGTCATGTCTGACTCTTCATGACCCTGTATAGAGTTTTCTTGGAAAAGATACCAGAGTGGTGTGCCATTTCCTTCCTCAGTAGATTAAGGAAAATAGAGATTAAATGACTGTCCCAGGGTTATACAGTTAGTGAGTATCTGAGACTGAACTTAAACTCAGGTCTTCCTGACTCCAGACCCAGAGCTCTATGCACTAAGCCACCTACCTTTGCTGGAAGGTGAAACAGTGGATAGAATGCTAGGCCTGAAATCAGACAAAAAACATTTTCCTGAGTTCAAACCTGGCATCAGACGTTTACTAGCTGTGTGACCTTGAGCAAGTTATTTAACCCTATTTGCCTCAGTTTCCTCCTCTGTAAAATGAGTTAGAGAAGGAAATGATAAATCTTTCCTGCATCTTTCCCCAAATGGGGCCACAGGGTTGGACATGAATGAAAATAAATGAACAACAACAGAAACAATACAGTTACCTATACAACAAACACAATCCTAACTTTAAGGCCAAATACTGTCCTTCCTCACTTAATTTGGGATGTCAGTGAGTTCAGAGCTTTAATGTTGAACAGCTAAAAATATGCACATATCTGAAATGAAAGCGTGTGTGTGTGTGTGTGTGTGTGTGTGTGTGTGTGTGTGTGTGTGAAGGTAGCTAATCTGACATGTTTGAAAGAATCTCACCAGCTCGATAAAGTTTTAGGAGAATAGCTGACCCAGTGGTCTAAGGACAGAGGCCCATGTCAAAGGTGTTTCAAGAGTATGATCAATGGATCAATTATGGATGTTCTGTTGTTAGAGTGATAAATGTTGCCAGGGGGAATCTATAACCTCAGCTAGATCAAGATAGGAAGCCTGTAGTTTCACCCCCACAGGGCATCCGGAACAAATAGTGAACTCTTTAAAGCCAACAGGAGAACCAAGCAAACAGACGCTGTGAATGGAGACCAAGGAGTGAATGTCATTAGAAAACACTACAAGAAGAGTCTCCAGCTGGTATTAACAGAGAGACACAGCTGATATAATTAGAGAGATGGGAGTTGTGATATACAACAGTGAAGAACTCAGCATGAGACACACCCTCATATGGAACTGTGAGAGATATTAGGGACATATTGGAATTGTTAAGTATGAGACTTTGTAGGATTTGGCACACACTTGAAAAGAGTAATATGTTCTTTGATTATTTGCCCATTAATACAATTTTATTTCAACATATTGTATCTTGCTCATTTATAAATGTGGAATTATTGCCAGTTCATGATAGTATTCAGTTAAAAATATCTTTCCCCCACCCCCATGCAGGTCTTTAGGTAGGTACTCTAGTCAATAAAAATATGACCCTCCTCCCCTTCCCAAATTAACTTTTGTCAATCCTTCAATTTCAAATTATCAGGGCCTCCTGATACTCCACATAGACACAGTGACAATAGTGAAGAGTCATAAAGGTTCTGGAAAGGATACCTCGATCTCTGACTTCCTGATAACAGGCCCATTTTGTACCAGTTCCCATGCATTTTTTGGTATACACTGAAGGCCTCTAGGAACTAACTGCCTATCTCTGTCTATGAGATTCCCCCTGGGAATGGACACAACAGAGGGGAATCCAAAAATAGACACCGAGGGAATGCTACTCAGGTAGTTGGACACACTAGAGAAGCACTCTCTGACATACAGTCCCTTCATATATGTATATGGGTGTATGCTATGTGTACACGTGTGTGCATATACATAGTAAATGTATATACTCATATATACAAACCATAATAAAACTCAAATAGAAATAGTTCCCTACAAGTTGTATAATGACTTAGAAAATCCCAAATATACATTTTCTATATAGCATTGTATTACTATTTATTTTCTTTTTTAATTAAATTTTATGATTATCTTACTTTATATCATTCATTTCCACAAGATCTTGAGTTACAAATTTTCTCCCCATTTTCCCCCTACCCACCATCCCAAAAAAGGATCCCACTAAATATTCCTTGCCCCAATCTGCTCTCTCCCATATCTTCTCCCATCCCCCCTCCAACTTTCCAGTAGGGCATGGTGGGTCCCTATGCCCCAGTGCCTGTATTTCTTATTTCCCAGTTACATGTAAAATAATAATAATTATATATACATATATATGTATATTTAAATATTTGATTTTAAAACTTTGAATTCCAGATTCTTTCCCTTCCTTCCTTATTACCCACCATTACTGGGAAGATAAGCAATTCAATATAGGTTGTACATATGTAGCTATGCAAAACATTTCCATAATGGAAATATTGTAAAAGACTGACTATATCTCCCTCCATCCTATACCACCACACACTTGTTCTATTCTCTACTTTGATCCTGTCCCTTTTCAAAAGTGGGTGCTTCCAACTTCCCTCCCCCCAGCCTGCCCTCCCTTCCATCATTGCCCCATCTCATCCTCTTTCCCCCTACTCTCCTGTAGGGTGAGATACCCTATTTAGTGTGTATGTCATTCCCTACCCAAGCCAAATTCAATGAAAGTAAAGGTTGACTCATTCCCTTTTGCCTTCCTTTTCTTCCCCTCCACTGTAATACTTTTCCCTTGCCTCTTCTATATGAGATAATTTATGCCATTCTGTCTCTCCCCATCTCCTCTCATTATATTCCTCTCTCACCTCTTAATTGCACCTTTTAAGTATCACCCCTTCCTATTCAATTGGTCCTATGCCCTCTGTCTATGGATACCTGTACATATATATACACATACTCTCATATGTATTCATATGCCCATATACCCTCATATTTTCTCCATGATCTGGGGACTCTGGAACCTGGCTATAATATTCCTAGGAGTTTTCTTTTTGGGATATTTTTCAGGAGGCGATTGGAGGATTCTTTCAACCTCTATTTTGCCCTCTGGTTCTAAAACATCGGGGCAATTTTCCTTGAGAATATCTTGAAGGATGATTTCTAGGTTCTTTTTTTGATCATGACTTTCAGGTAACCCAATAATTTTTAAATTATATCTCCTGGATCTATCCAAGCAGGATAAAGCAAAAGTGATTCCCCCTCAGACTGGTTGCTTGGTCCTCCTACAATCTTTAGGCCAAGAGCTCTGAAGCATCCATGAGGTGGTGGCTAAATGGCCGCCATGCCTCAGCTACCTCTCCGTCCAGGGGTTAAAGGCCAGACTGCAGCACCCTGAACTCCCTGTTTCCAAAGTCCACACTGCACTGACCTCTCACTTTGTCCTTAACATCTATGCTATGATAATTTTGGGAATCGCCACAACTTCTGGTGATCTTAAGTCTCTCCAGCAGGTGGCTGGTTGTGGCCACTCTGAAGCTAAAACCTCCCTCTCACACAGGGCTGGGCTCAGCTCCCAGAGCACTGTGCTGGCCCCTTCCTGCCAGCCTGCCAGGCTATATTCAATGGGAGGTTAGCTTCTCTGTGTCACTTTTTGGGTTCTGTAGTACCAAAGTTTGTTTAGAGTCATTTTTTACATGAATTAGAGGAGGTGGAAGCAGGAACCACGTGGGATTCCTGCTCTCCTCTGCCATCTTGGTTCTTCCCCTTATTTCTTTCTTTCTTTCTGCTTTTTGCTTTTTGGGGGGCAATTGTGGGTTAAGTGACGTGCCCAAAATCACCTGGCTAGTACGTGTGTCAAGTGCTTGAGGCCGGATTTGAATTCAAGTCTTCCTGACTCCAGGGCCAGTGCTCTATTCACTGCACCACCTAGCCACGCCCCCCCCATTTATTTCCTTAAATATTGCAGTACTGGGGAGCTTTGAAGCAATCAGCAGGTTGGGAATTTGATGTCTCTGGTATATATACATAATGTATGTGAGTGAAAAATTATTTTCACCAGTACAGCCAAGATGTTGGAGTAGAAACAGGACTTCCCCATGGCTCCAACTTCCACCTCCTGCAGTACATGTAAAAAATGACTCTAAATGAACTCTAGAGCTACAGAACCCACAAAGTGACAGAGAGAAACAAATCTCCCGCTGAAGGCAGCCTGGCAGGATGATAGAAAGGGTCCATCTGAGCACTGGGAGCCTAGCCCAGCCCATGTACCCATGGTTTTAGCCCCAGGGGAGCCCCAACTAGCTACAGGTGGAAAAGATTTCGGGAAAATGGATCACCAGCAGCTATAGTGGTTTCCAAACTTCTCAATCCACAAATGCCAAAAACAACATAAAAGGTCAGTGTGGAACTTTGTTCAAAGAGGGTGAGTGTAGTCTGGCTGCTACCCCCGGAGTGAGAAGCAGAGGCGACTCAGTGGCTACAGTCACTGCCCTGTGGCTGCTTCTGGAGCTCCTGGACTGCAGATTGTAGGAGGACAATGCAACCATTCAGATGTTAATCACTCTTGTTTTGACCTGCTTGAATCTGGATCATGGTCTTGGGTGGTGGTCCTGGGGTGTGTGACCAATGAATCAGAACATGTGGGAGCCATAGAGAGGGCACCCATCTAATAGATCTGGCCGCTGCAAAAACCATAGTTCTCTCCATTTTGGAAGCAGAGTTCTCCTCTGGCAAAGAGCTCAAAAGTCAAATAATTGGCTGCCAATATGAGCAACCAACAAAAGCACAAACAGACAATAGAATCCTTTTTTTGGGAACAAAAGGCATGGAGTGGGAGGAAGGCATCAAAGTTAGAACTCCTGCATCAAGAAAATGTGAACTGGTTATAGATCATGGAGGAGCTCAAGAAGGATTTAGAAAATCAAGTAAGACAAGTGGAGGAAAAACTGGGGACAGAAATGAGAATAATGCAAGCAAATTATGAAAAATGAGTCAACAGCCTGCTAAAGGAGACCCAAAAAAATTCTAAAGAAAATAACACCTTAAAAAATAGACTAACTCTGGGGTGGCTAGGTGGCGCAGTGAGTAGAGCATCGGCCCTGGAGTCAGAAGGACCTGAGTTCGGATCTGGCCTCAGACACTTAACGCACACACAAACAAAAACCTAGCCGTGTGACCTTGGGCAAGTTACTTAAACCCAATTGCCCTCCAAAAGGCAAAAAAAAAAAAAATAGACTAACTCAAATAGCAAAAGTGCCCCAAAAAGCCAATGAGGAGAATAATACTTTTAAAAGCTAAATTTTTTTCTTTTTCTTTTTTTTTTTTTTTGGAGGGCAATTGAGGTTAAGTAACATGCCCAAGGTCACACGGCTAGGTATTGTTTGTGTGTGCGTTAAGTGTCTGAGGTTGGATCCAAAATCAGGTCCTTCTGACTCCAGGGCCAACACTACTCACTGCGCCACCTAGCTGCCCCAAAAGCAAAATTTGCCAGATGGAAAAGGAATTTCAAAAATTCACTGAAGAGAATAACTCCTTCAAAATTAGATTGGAGCAATTGGAAGTTAATAACTTTATGAGAAATCAAGATACTCTAAAATAGACCCAAACAAATTTTAAAAATTGAAGGCAATGTGAAATATCTCATTGGAAAAACCACTGACCTAGAAAATAGATCCAGGAGAGATAATTTAAAAATTATTGATCTACCTGAAAGCCATGATCAAAAAAAAGAGTCTAGACACCATCTTACAAGAAATTATCAAGCAAAATTGCCCTGATATTCTAGAACCAGAGGGCAAAATCAAAATTGAAAGAATTCACTGATCACTTCTTGAAAAGATACCAAAAAGAAAACTCCTAGGAATATTATAGCCATATAGAGTTCCTTGGTCAAGGAGACAATACTGCAAGCCTTCAGGAAGAAACAATTTGAATATTATGGAAACACAATCAGGATAACACAAGACCTAGCACCTTTTACATTAGGGGATCAAAGGGCTTGGAATATGCTATTTTGGAGGTCAAAGAAGCTAGGACTGAAACCAAGAATCACCTACCCAGAAAAACTGAGTATAATCCTACTAGGAAAAATATGGTCATTCAATGAAATAGAGAACTTTCAAGCATTCTTGATGAAAAAAACAGAACTGAACAGAATATTTGACTTTTAAATGCAAGAAACAAGAGAAGCATGAGACAGTAAAAAGGAAAAAGAAATCATAAGGAACTTATTAAATTTGAACTATTTACATTCCTATATGGAAATATGATAACTGTAACTCATAAGAATTTTCTCAGTATGAGGATAGCTGAAGGGAATATATATATGTGTGTGTATATATCTATCAATATATCTATATAGATATATATATGTATACATGCATATATATATGTATGTATAGGGGGGTGTATGTGTATATAAATAGATATGTGAGTGTGGGCATTTGTATGTTCATGTACACACAGAGGATACAGGATAAATTGAATATTAAAGGATAATATCTAAAAAATAAAATTAAGAGGCGAGAGAGGAATTTATTGAGAGAAGAAGAGAGGGAGCCACAGATTAGGGTAAATTATCTCATATAAAAGAGTCAAGAGAAAACTGTTACAATGGAGGGGAAGAGCAAGAAGGTAAAAGAGAATGAGATAACCTGATTCTCATTGAGTTTGGCCTAAGGGGGGAATAACATACACATTCAATTGGGTATCTTACCCTACAGGAAAATAGGGGATAAGAGGGGGGAATGATAGAAGAGAGGGCAGAGGGTAGTTAGAAGCAAGCATTTTTGAGAAGAGATAGGGTCAAAAGATAAAGTGGAAAAAATGGAAGGTGAGATGGAATGGAGGGAAATATAGTTAGTCTTCTACAATATAACTACTATGGAAATTATTTGGGCAACTATACATTTACAATCTATATTGAATTGCTTGTCTTCCCAGTTGGGGTGGGTGAGGAGGGAAGAGGGGAAGATAATCTGCAACTCAAAGTTTTAAAAACAAATGTTTAAAAATTGTCTTTTTACATACAACTGGGAAATGGGATATGCAAGTACTGGGGTATAGATACCTATCTTGTCCTACTAGAAAGTTAGGGGGCTGAAAGGGAGGACATAAGAACAGATTGGGGAAAAGGGGATTCAGTAGGCTTGCTATTTGGGGGTAGGGGTAGGGAAAAGACAGGGAGAGAAAAAAACTATAGCTCAAAATCTTGTGGAAATGAATGTTGAAAACTAAAAATAAATTAATTTAAAAAAGGACAATTTTTTTTCTAAAGAATGAGAAGAGACGGACCTCTGATTTTTTTGATGGTGAATTCCTAAGTGAGGGGTTTCATTTTACCCACAGAAGTAAGTGATTTTCTTGTATTCTTAGGAGTTGACTAGAGAAGTGAGAGGTTAAGTAACTTGCCCAGGATTAGCCATTATTTGTCAGAGGCAAGACATGACCCCAAGTCTTCCTAGTATTGATACCACTCTGCAGTGCCTTATTAAAAAAAGTATCCCCTATTGAGAGTTGGTAATCTTAACAAGTCTCCCTCCTTAAATCACCTTGTGTTGTGCTTTTTAATACCTGGCAATTTGAGGACAAAAGGGAATGAGACAAGATGATTATCCATAAGGGATTCTGAGGAAGCATTCTTGCATTTTGATGAGAGATTAGATAGGAGACCTTTAAGGCCCTCTGCAACTCTCAAAAATCTAATAAAAAAAAGAAAGAGAGGGCAGCTAGGTGGTGCAGTGAATAGAGCACCAGCCCTGGAATCAGGAGGACCTGAGTTCAAATACAGCCTCAGACACTTAACACAAAAACTAGCTGTGTGACATTGGGCAAGTCATTTAACCCCAATTGCCGTCCAAAAAGCAAATATGTATATATATATATATATACATATATATACATATATATATGTATATATATATACACATATATATACACACACACACACACATACACATATACACTATATATATATGTATGTATGTATGTGTATGTGTATGTACATATATAGAGAGAGAGAGACATAAAGAGAAAACTATAATTAGGCACAGTGCTAAGGCTGCAGGTGTATCTACCTTGTTCACCACATCAGGATTCATGGCATTTCGGACATGCCAGAAATGAGGCATTGCCTGATAAGAGTCTTGGATTAAAATAATGGTGGTCCTTATATCTCAATTGCCTCTGTTCAACTCACTAGGAAATCAGGTAGGTGGAAGTAATTTTTAGTCATTCCAGAAATGTGTAGGGAAATCCTGATAAAAATTATTGAATTCTCATACAAAGCTGAAGAAAAAAATATAGCTGATTTTTAAAATGGCTGGAAGAAGCAGATCTTGCTTATTTCTAAAATGATACTGCACATTTCTAAAGTGCGACTAATTCTGCAATGTAGACCCACAAAATGGCAATACTTTTGGAATTATGATTCATTTCTTAAATTAAGCTAGACCCAACAAACAGGACTTTGTCTTTAACAATACTGGTTTCTGTTTCAGAATTACTTATTAATGATACCACTGCTGACTCAGATTCTCTAGGTGTAGAAAACATTTTTCCTATTTCATTGGGAACTGAAAACTTGTTTGGAAATTGAGGAAGTAAGAAAACTCATCACTTTATTTCCTTCTCTAGACCATGAATAAAGAAAAAGAGAAAGATGAAAAATGAGTAATACAAAGCAATATTTAAAATTTATGGTTTTAACTTAATGGAAAAATGGAAAAAATTATTTTAAAAACATGTATTAAGTGCTATGTAGTAACTGAAGGATTTGTAAAATTTAGGTAGCGTATGTTCACTGCCCTCAAAAAGGTGATAGTCTTTAAAAAAATTTTTTTAAAGTCTGGACAATACATATTTATAATGAAATATCTTGAAATGGTCAACGTAGAAAACACTATTTTGTCAAAGCAGTAGAACTACATATGTTTTATTTTGAAGAGAATAATCCAAAATTTCAAAAGATTATAGATTTATAAGTGAGAGGAACTTCAGAGCTCATCTGGTTCAACTTTCCTTCTTTTCTCCCTCTTCTTAAAAAAAAAGAGGAAGTTTGTTTTTTTTAATTAAAACAATTTCCATGCATAGTTTTAAAGTAATATCTATTGCCCCCTAATAAATTAACACAAAACAATTTCCCATATGTTTTACTAAACTATGAGTTAGATATAATCCTATTCACTTACAAAATATTTTAAGTTAGCCTTGGTCAATAAAATAACTGAAACATTACTTTTCTACTATTGCTATAACATTAAACTGAAAAACAAATCACACCAGATAATGATGATGAGACTTAAAGCATACACTTCTTTAAACAAAATTAAGTCTAAGTCTATCCCTGTGGAAATATAATGACTTGGGTACACAATAGTATATACTTATTAACCCAACATAGAAAGCATTTTTTGTAGGTGAAGTATCATTAAAATTAACATTAAAGGATCATCAAAGTTAAGGAATGCTACAAAAGAATAGTACAGAGCCTGAATTGTATAGTGAAAAGGAGAAGCAGACCCACCTTATTATCAACACAGCTCTCCAAAGGTTTGATTTGATGCCCAGCTCATAGCTCTCTGGACCTGACTAATAAGATGCTACAAGAGACAAAAAACAAAAACAAAAACAAAACCCTCATTCAACAAGTAGAAGGCTTAGTAAACTATGAAGCATCAAAGCTATCTGAGAAATTCTGGCACAATAAAAACATCAGAATCCACTAAAATTACTCCTATGCCTTGATAAAATAATCTAAGAAATAGATTTGTTAGATGACAGATGGATAGACAGACAGACAGACAGATAGCCATGAACTTTGTTAACAGCACTACTTTGCTTTTAAAATATATGTCTGAATTCTTCACCAGATTTTTTGGCAAAAACTATAGTAATACATGTATTTCTTCCTAGAGATTGTAACTTATATAATACCTAGGTTTTTTTTTCACTTTAGCACCCTGAGAAAACTTACCCTGATTTGAGTTACTACATAGGCTAATACCCATTTAAAATTATTGCTTTGAGGCCCTATTAAAATGTTTATTTTTTTCTACTAGATGACACTTTATTTAAAAGAAAAACACCTCTGTTGGAAAGCACAGCACATTAAGTGATAAAAATATATTTCATGCATGCATACATAGAACAGTCCTTTCCCCAGCTTACCATAGCCAGCCAAGAGGGGAGGCATGGGAAGAACTCACATGACTAGGTATATTCACAAAGTTCATATTTAGAGAACATTCATGACCATAGGAAATATACCAAAAAAGGCATATGTGCCAGATATACATGTGAATGAGGCATATGCATTAGGTATACAGTAAGGGCTCATGCCTAAAAGGCACGTATCATTTGTGGTCATTTGTGGTCAGGGTGTATATATGGTGAACCAGTTCATAGCTGACTCACTGCAAAGCTGCTGACATCCCTTGGCAATCATACCCTAGAGATGTCATAATATTACTCTTTGCTATTTTCTGTTGGACATAGTATCACTCTTAAGCATCTCCATTGCTTGATGAATTGCTTTATGTTACCATCAGCTAGTGTGTACGTACTAACAAGCCTCCCCTTATTAAAGGAGAACTAAATATTTTAATACATATTTGAGGACAATAAAGTCCTTGCTTAGACAGGAAGACAACAAAAAGCAAAACAATTCTCCAGGTTAAGATGAAGTATACCTTGACTACTTTATTCTTTGGGTCACTCAAGGTCTTTGACCTCAGTCAACTATTGAATATTAATTACAAAATTATATTTTCATTTCTGATAATCCTCTACTTTTGAAGCTTCATGGTTGTACAGTATAAAAATGCTAATTCCTCTACAAATATAAACAAATGTCAGACACAGACCCAACTGCTATACCTTGACATTAGGCTACCATATCTTCAACAGGAAGAAGCAAGATATCTGAGTCAGGGCTCTCTTCTTCCTCCAACATAGAGGTCAAAGGAGAGAGAGAAGATGTAATATCCATGAAAAAAGAAGAAAACAAGCATTCCAAGAAGTTCCAGTGTGCAATACAGAAGAGGAAAATGTGAAGAGACAGCCAGATATGGAAGGGAGAGAGGAGAAAGGGAAGAAAGAAGATCAAAAACCCTATGTGCATATTCATTGCACATTTTGTACTAATACTACCCTGGATAGCCTTTACTCTAGTCTCAGTAGATTGTCCTTCATGTTCCCATTAAAATTTTGAGCCCATGAAAAGAGAAAAAGAAGTTCCAATGCCCAACAAAGAAGAGGAAAATATGGAAAGACAGTTAGATACAGAAATGGACAGGAGAAAGACAGAAAGAGTAGGGGGGGGAAGGAGGGAGAGAGAGAAGATCAGAAACTCCATAAACATATCCATTGCATATTCTTATTAATATTGTTTGAGATGTCTTTTCCTTTAGTCTCTGAAGACTATCTTTCATGTCCCCACTGAAATTTGGAGCCAACATCAAACCTTCTGATTTCTAATTCTATGCCAGATTTGATGGCAATCTTTTTTTTTTTTTTAAGAGGAGGTTAGTTTCTTGTTTAAATCAGCTTGGGCTTTGCCCAAACCCTGATATAAGGAAGGATGTATACTTCCTTTCTTCCTATCCCATATGCTTGTCATTGCCCATTCAGTTCTATTCTTTGACTATCCCTTGAGTTGCCATCTCCCAGAATTTTATGGTCATTATACTCTCTTTCAGATCCCACACATTACTTTACTACTATCATACATTCACACCTTGTTTTAAATGAACATTAGGAAAAATTTCAAGACTAAATCAAAAGGACATTTTTATTGGTAGCCAAGTAATATAGTGGATAGTGTTTGACTTGAATCAGAAAGAACTGAGTTGTTGGGGCGGCTAGGTGGCGCAGTGAGTAAGAGCGCCGGCCCTGGAGTCAGAAGGACCTGAGTTCGAATCCGGCCTCAGACACTTAATCCACACAAACAAAAAAAAAAAACCTAGCCGTGTAACCTTGGGCAAGTTACTTAACCCCAATTGCCCTAAAAGGGGCGGCTAGGTGGCGCAGTGAGTAAGAGCGCCGGCCTCGGAGTTGGGATGACCCAAGATCGAATCCGGCCTCAGAAAATGAGCACCCACACACAAATAATGACTAGCCGTGTAACCTTGAGCAAGTTACTTAACCCCAATTGCTTAAAAAAAAAAAAGAAAGAACTGAGTTCTAATCTTTCCTCATTGTGTAACCACAGACAAGTCACTTACCCCTCTCAGCCTCAGTTTCCTCATCTATAAACTATAGGAATTGGACTTGATTGTCTCTAATATATTTTCCAAATCTATATCTTTGATGCTATCCTTAACATTTCATGATATAAATGCATCCTAAACTCTCTAATTCACTTTCACATACAAAATGATTTGAGCTGCTGAGTATATATGGTAGATTGCAACCAGCCCCAATAAAAGGGGGACCAAGGATATAAAATAGAAACGGGGGCAACTGATCCATTCAAAGGATCCCTGCCAGCTGTATCTTGACTTTGTTTTAAATTGTAATGTTATCTATGTTTTCTTATACTTTTTTATTCATTTTGTTAAGTATTTCCCAATTATGTTTTAATTTAGTGCCATACTCAGGGGAATTATTAACCATATGTGGCACAAAGTCTGTGTATCTGATACATCTGCCTTAGAATTATGAACACATTATCAAATCCCATGCAGTATGGTGTACAGAAGAGTGCTAGACCAATAACAGGTAGACATAGGTTTCAATCTGACCCCAGACACTTATTAGCTGTGAAGTCTGGGATAAGTCACCTATGCTTTTAAGTCTGTTTCCACATTTGTGGAATATGAAAAACATCAGCATCCTTATCATGTAGTTATTGTGCTCTTCAAAGTAGATAATGTCTATAAAGTCATTTGCAAACTTCAAATTGTAATATATATTTGAACTACTATTATCGTCATTGTTATCTTGTTCTTTGTCAATGTGGTTCAGATAGAAAAGGTTCAAAGACAAGTTGCTCTCCTGCTGTTATTACTTTATATTTCACATTCTTCAGACTCTTGCACTGGTGAATAAAAGGACTTGACTATATAATTAAATTAGAATACTGGGATGTAAGCTCATCTCCTGTAGGCCCCCTGTTACCATCGTGGTTAAAATTGTACTAGTAGGGGGCGGCTAGGTGGCACAGTGAGTAAGAGTGCTGGCTCTGGCGTCCAGATGACTAGGGATCAGTCCCAGCCTCAGAAAATGAGCACCCACACGTAAATAATGACTGGCTGTGTAACCTTGAGCAAGTTACTTACCCCCAATTGCTTTAAAAAAATTGTACTAGTAGACAGGATTAGTGGGATTATATACATTTTCCCTATTCCCACATCACTTTAATTTCTTGTTTGAGGTTTTATTTCCAGGTAACCTAGAGATCATTAGTATTCAGTATGACAATATCTCTTAAAATTGATTATAAATTGTATGGATCAGTGTTGTCTATCGGCAGATGTGGGAAACAATTTTCAGTGGTTATGATATTCTAGTTATAAAGAGTGTATTTGTTGAATTCTTAAGGATATTTGGGTTATGTGTTTGTAGTGCAGGGATTTCTTTGTCCATTGGTTAGTGTATGATAGGGAGTTTCTTGGGCATAATTCACACAATATTGAAATTGTTTCTTCCTGGCTGCTTGTAGTATTTTCTCCTTGATCTGGGGATTCTGGAACCTGGCTATAATATTCCTGGGAGTTTTCTTTTTGGGATCTTTTTCAGGAGGTGATCTGTGGATTCTTTCAACCTCTATTTTGCCCTCTGGATCTAAAACATCAGGGCAAGTTTCCTTGAGAATTTCTTGAAGGGTGATTTCTAGGTTATTTAATCATTTATTTTCTATTCTTGCCACTTCAGTTTTCTTATTGTATGGAAAAGCTGTTGATTTTTGTGGGTTTATTTTCAAATCTGCAGTTCTGCTAATACTATTCTATTGGTTCTCTCCATTAGTATCTTTACTGATACCTTAGGATTTCCTACATAGGCTATTATTTCATCGGTATGTATGTGTTTTATGTGTACATGTAGTTTTATCTTCTCCTTGACTATATATTTAGGCTTGTTAATACTTTAAGAATTTAACCTGCAATCTATTTAACAGGATGTTATTTTAGATTTTCAAATTGATATTCATTCATGATGATGGTCTATAATTTTGTTGTGGTTATTGTTTTTTTTTTGGGGGGGGGGTTATTCCCCCCAGATTAGGCTTTGGAACTATATTTATCTCACACAAGAAATTTGGTAGAGTTCATTCTCAGTTTTTGAGAATAATTTGTGTAATATTAGTGCTAATTCTTCTCAGAGTTTAATTGAATTCTCTTGCAAATTAATCAGGATCAGGAGTTCCCTCTCCCCTTACCACCACCCATTCTTTGGTAATTCTAGTATAGATAGTTCTATTTTCTGTGAATGGATTCATACTGTATTTCATTCCAAACAAGCTAAAGTCATAAATATAGTTGTCATGGTTGGAAAAGTGTGGTTTAGCAGATCAAATATGCTATGGCTAAATAATTTAATCACACATTTATAATACAGACTAGATGTACTGAAACAATAAATTATATTCAATTAGACAGCAGAGCAAACTCAATTCTCATCCCATTATAATTGTGAAATCTAAAAATTAAATAAAATCTGTGAATCTAAACCATTTAAAACCTAAAATACCAAGTATAATTCCAAATTACCTATTGATGGTCAGTGTCCCTAGGACAAATGTATCCAGTATTTTATATTCTATTATGGTGTTCCATCAGGCCTTTATTAATAACAATCTAGTAGTAGCAGTAGTAGCTTCCCCTGCCCCTCCCCACCCAGCCCCACTCAGGGACTCAGTCAGTTCCACTTAATGCAATGATGCTACTTTTTCTCTTCCTCTACCTCCCTCTGGCAACTCTCCTCCTCCCCCTTCTCCCTCTATCTGCTTGGGCTATCATACTCTTACATGTGGCTGCTCTGTCCAAAGGAATATAAATTTTGATTGTTTGTACTTTACAAGGTATCTTGGGGTTTGGGAGATAGATTTTTTCTTGGTTACTTCATTCTATTACTTTTTTTTAATTGGGACAATTAACTCTTTTTTCTCATATAGTTTTCATTTATGATTTCCTGAAATATACCTCTGAAAATAAACAGGCTTTAATAAAGTCCATTGAGGTTCATTTGCAGCTACTTGACTATTTAAACCCAAATCACTCTGGCTTGCAAGGATTGGCCAGTAATAGGTCCCAGCCCAAGCCTCATTTGCTCATAGTTTGGGTTTTTATGGAGCTATCAACAATTGTCCTGACCTTTGTCTTGCAATTGGACTCTAATGAATCTGGAGGAGAGAGTTAGGGTGATGACTTTGCACAGCTCTTCCTCTTTTAAATTCAATTCATTTACAAGTCAAGATATCACCTCCTGAAGTCATTTATCCTCTTCAAAAAAGAAGGATGAACAACAGTAATTCTTTCAACTTTTTATGTCCGCAAAAGGATTATGCCATCCATGCAATTAAACTTGTGAAAAATCAGAAATATCCCTCACTCTCTGGAGATTTGCCAATTCAGAGGTAATTGTCTTTACTGGATATGGTCAGTTAAGAAATACCTTGTACTCTTTTTTATTGGCTTATATTCTTTTTCAATCTGTTCTAGACTGTATCATTCATTTATATCTTCTGCATCTCAGATGGGTTACATGTGAGTTCAAAGTAGGTTCTTATCATCGATTATGCTTTCCTTTCCTCTTTTGAGTTCCAAATTCATAGGCATTTCTCCAGGTGTCATTCAAGGTTCTATACTCATGAAAGTTTAAAGCTTCTGGGATTTCATTTCCCTTTATTGGGCTCCTTCCTCAAGAAGATAATACATATGTAAAATTGAAATGTGTGGGCACAGAGAGGAAGATCCACCACACCCATACCTCTGCTATCTATCTAGAAGTATGTAGTAGAAGACAAAAGAGACTCAGTATCCCTTAGATTATATGCACAATCATGGCCCCTTCCAAAAAAAACTCTGGTTACACAAAAATACAACCCAAAAAGCAAATAAAAAGTAAAACTATTTATTCAAGGAAAACAGCAAGCAGTAAATCAGAAAAGTTATATAGCCTGGAATATATTAAAGAAAGCATAAGAGTGAATGTGCTTTTCTGCCATGAGTGAGCTAAGATCTTCAATCAACCAAACAGAGGGGAAACAGTATCATACAGAAGAGTTCAATTCTCAGCAATATCTAGAATTTGAAGCAAATCCAAGAATATGCTGAGCCCAGCTTTCCATGCTTATTTTCTATTCCAAAATTGTTCTGTTCCCATTGCCTTCTTGGAACTCTTTTATTCATCCATATTTTTATTTATCTATCTGGATACATATCTATCTATATGGTATATCTATGTGAGATAGATATGTATCCAGAAGAGTGTCTGAAAGCAATTCAGTAAGGTCCTCACATGGGTATATAGCATCATTTAATATTTCCCTCTTATATTGTAATCATGTCTTCCTCTATAGTCACAGTATCAAGCACAGGGCTCTCTCTTAGGACATTGCCCAAGGGAAAGGAAGAAAGAGAGGGAGAGAAAGATATATGAAACAAAATCAATGAAAATAGAGAAACTTCTTTACCCTTTTGCTATCATTTATATCACATGGTCTAATGACTCCACCTTATATCAATTCTTACTAAATACCCTTTACTAGAGTACCTTATATCTAGCATGAAAGTGAGGACTCTGTAGGAGACTAGGGACTTCCCTGACCAAGGGACTCTTACCTGCAGTCAGTGTTAAGCTGTTTGTTACTTCCTCCTTTAAGAAGAAGGAGAATTGGGGCGGCTAGGTGGCGCAGTGAGTAGAGCATCGGCCCTGGAGTCAGAAGGACCTGAGTTCGGATCCAACCTCAACCTCCTTAAAGCACACACAAACAAAAACCTAGCCGTGTGACCTTGGGCAAGTTACTTAACCTCAATTGACCTCCAAAAAGCAAAAAAAGAAGAAGGAGAATAAAATATGTCCATCTCAAAGGTTACACTGCATAGTAATTTCAACTGGGAAGGAACAAAGAAGGCAGAGAAGGGATAAAGGGCTTATTGGGGAAAGAGGGAAAGAAGAAAAAGAGTTGAAGGGAAGGAGAGAGGGGGAGGCATTATATACATATACATACATATATACATACATTTATATATGATACTTTTGTTACATTATGTTAAGAAAAAAAATGAGAGATTTGGTGATTCAGCTTTTTCTTCTGTGTAGAAGTTTTGATCCTTAATGCTGGAGGGCTTTTTCTAGGGATAAATTAGCCAAGGCTTTAAGTAATTTAAGTAAGGTCAATATCATCTGAAACAGGGTGCATATGCCATGGTTTGGAATCCAAGATCTATTAGTGCATATTCAGGAAACCCAACTTTCTTTCACCTTTTCAGGAGATCATTTCCTAATTTCATGAGATGTTTTCCCTGAAGCTGAAATGTTCTGCACAACTCTCTGAACCACTGAGGCCATGGACCTCTGTTCTATCCAATCTGGGTTAATTGAATATTCTATCATGGTATATCAGGGGTCACTATAAGCTCTTCAATGGATAATTTTGATTAAAAACCTTCTAGATCTCATGCTTACACGTTAGCAATTAAGCTTTGGAGCATACTAAGTTGCTCCTTTAATCTTTTTATTTTTCACCATACATTTCCAACAGTTGCCTCATTTTTTTAAACATAGGATTAATAGGAAATAATAAACTATGTCACTGATCCATATAATCATTTGGCCATTTATCTCTTTGCTGCTGATATCATCTATGTGTCCCTTTCTACCAGGGGAAATGGGATAAGGGAACAGGTCTTTATTAAGGACCTACTATGTGACAGACAGTGTGCTAAATGCTTTACAGATATTCTCATATTTCATTCTCACAATAGCCCAGTGAGTAAATGGTATCATTCTTTCAATTTTACAGTTGAGGAAATTCAGGCAGACAATGGTTAAATGACTTGCCCAGGGCCACACAGTTACTAAGTGTCTGTGGTAGGATTTGAACTCTATTCTCTGCATTAGTAAGCTATTTAAGGTGATTATTTAATATAGTTTTCATTTTAAACTTCTGTACCAGATTATCACATATAAAATTTTCTAATTCTGTTGCTATTTCCCTATTTCTTACTGGCTTCGTTTCAATTTAGCTTGGTTTTATCCTTACAGAGCATCCAATGGGCAGCTAGGTGGGGCACTGAATAGAGTGCTGGGACTGGAGTCATGACAACTCATCTTCATTGAGTTTCAGATCTGGTCTCCAATACTTACTAGTTGAGTGTCCCTGAGCAAGTCACTTAATCCTGTTTGCCTCAGTTTCCACATCTGTAAAAATGATCTTGAGAAGGCAAGCATCTTTGCTGATAAAACCCCAAAGGAGTCACAGAGAGTTGCTCATGACTAGAAAATGGCTAAACAATGACAAATCCAAATTCAAGTAATTATATTTCATATTGAGGTCTACTATCTAGAATGCCCCCCAAATACTCACTTTCCCTATAGTTTAAGAATTGTTCAGAACTGATTAGATTTCTCATGTATTTTGACTGCTGAGTCATCAGATAGTAGATATGATCTGGAAGAGATTTCAGCAACTATCAAATCCTACATTTTCATTTTATAGATGAGAAAACCCAAAAAGGTAAAGTTGGAGCCCACATGGTACAGCAGGAAGATGACTGGCTATGGAGTCAGATGTCCTCAGTTCAAAGCCTGACTCTGACACTATTTAGGACACTGAACAAGTCACAACTTCCCTGGATCTCAGTTTCCTTATCAGTAAAAGGAAGAGGTAGATGTAAAGTCCTTCAAGATCCCTTCCAGCTCAAGAGCTGTAATGATTCCAACCCAAGGTCACACACATTAAGTTGCAAAAATATGAGAAAATAATGGCCACCCTAAGAGATAATAAAGAGCTGGTGTTCTCCCTAGCACATGAGAGAAAAAAGATGCATCTCAGTACTCAGATGAGCATTAAAGGAAGAAAAAAATTAAATAAACAACAGGCACTGTGTTAATTGCTTTACAAATATCATCTTACTTGATTCTCATAACTCTGCAAAGTAGGTATTATTTTATCCCAGTCTACAGGTGAGGAAACTTGGGCAAACAGAGGTTACATGACTGTCTCAGTATCACGAAGTTATTAAGTGTTGGAGGCCAAATTTGGACTCGGTTGTCCCTAATCCAATTCATTACACACTTATTAAGAACCTTCTATGTCCAGGCACTCTTAAGCACTAGGGGATACAATTTTTGAAAAAAGACACAGTCCCTGCCCTCAAGGAGCTCACAATTTAATGGAAGAAGACATAGAAAAGAAAGGGAGCAGTACACCAGGAGTGCACCATCTTGTTTTGTGGAGTTGAAACCAGGCAGAGCAGCAGATAATGATTCTATCCACTGTATCACATAGCAGCTTGAAAAGTAATTACACAGTCATGGAATAAAGGAGGGAATTAAAAATTAGGGGAGTGAGGAAAGGGCTTTGCAAGTGGCACATGAGCTAAGCCTACATAAAAGGCACTAGAAGCTACAAGAGGTAGAGGTGAGGGGAAAGAGCATTGCAAGAGTGGGGGAAACTCTTTGCAGTGGTATGACAGCAGAAGATAGTATCTTGTAAAGGGAATTGCAAGTAAGCTACTCTATGCTCTCAGTGGTCAACAGACATTAAGCACTTATTATGTACCAAGTACTGAGGATACAAATAATAAAAAAGAAAAGAAAGTCCCTGCCCTCAAGGAGCTTACAATTTAATAAGGTCAGATAATACTTTAAAGGAAGCTGAACAGAAAGGCCCTCTGCTGGATACCTTCACAGAAGCATAGTGTTAGTGGAGTTGATCCCAAGCAGAGTAGCTACTGAGAATGATTTTCCTCAAACAGAAGCCCAATCCTGTCACTCAATAAACTTCAGTGGCTTCCTTGTGACACTGGCCTTCTGGCTAATCACGAACAAGACACTCCATCTCTCTGTTCTTAGTATTCTTTCGGGCTGCTCCCCATACATGAAATGTTAACCATCCTCTGCTCAGACTAGTGACATCCTTGGCTTCCTTTAAGTTCCAACTAAAACTCCACCCTTATAGGAACCCTTCCCAAACCCTCTTAATTAGAGTGCCTTCCCTCTGTTAATTATTTCCTATCACATATATATAGATATATATATATATATATATACATATACAAATATATATATATATATATATATAGTTTGCTTTTTATATATTGGTTTACATATTGTCTCTAGCATTAGATTATAAGTTCCTTGAGAGCAGGGACTGTCTTTTATCTTTTTTTCTTTCTTTCTTTCTTTTTTTCTATTTTTCTCTTTCTTCCTTTCTTTTTTCTTTCTATTTTCTTTCTTTCTTTCTTTCTTTCTTTCTTTCTTTCTTTCTTTCTTTCTTTCTTTCTTCCTTCCTTTCTTTCTCTCTTTTTTTTTTTTTTGTATCTCCAGCACTTAGCACAGTGCCTGAAACACAGGTATTGTTGTTAATCCTTCATTTTTCAAGAGGATCAATGACATCACAGGCTGATATCTTGACTTGTGTATGAGTTGTATTTCAGTGAGCACAGTTGTACAAAGCTGTAAGCCTCACTGTCTTCCAGAGTCACTGAAGTCTAGTGGCAAGACAGAAGTCAGGAGGATGGCCAATGGCCCAAAATGCAGGGAATGATGAGTGCATTTTCAATGTCTGACCAAGCTCTAAGTGTTCCATAGCATCTGCTTCAGCTGCTTCATGGCTTTGGAAAAAATGGTTCTCATTTGCCTATTTCACTAAGTAAAGACTTCACTTTCTCAGGGTAAACATCCTCCACCAATGGGTCTGAGGCCTCTTGGTTACCCCTATCCTGGCTATCTAGATATTTTATTAAGGTGTGACCTCTGTGCATGCTACAGCTTCTTGGAGTCACAGGTGAGAGTTTGGCAAAAGGCAGACACCAATAGTGGATAAGCAGCCTGAAAAGGGTTCAGCAGCCCTCACACCAGCCCTCACTGAAGACCCCATACACCCCCAGATGCCCAGTAGGTTCTTAATAAAAGTGATTGATTTTGAGTAACCTGGAAAGTTCTGAGCCCTCTTTTTTAAGTTAATTTATTTATTTTTAGTTTTCTAATTTCTCCATCCTCATCTCCTTCCCCAAAATGGCATGCAATCTGATATAGGCTCTATGTATACATTCCTATTAAAAATTCCTTTTTTCTCTCTTTAGTCATGTATAGAAGAATTATAACAAATTGGAGCAACCATGAGAAAAAAAAGAAAATAGTCTGCTTTACTCTGCATTCAGATTCCATAGTTCTTTCTCTTGATGTGGATGGCATTTTCCATCATGAGTCCTTTGGAAATGTTTTAGGTCCTTGCATTGCTGAGAAGTGCTAAGTCTATCAAAATCAGTCGTTGCTCACTGTGGTTGTTACTGTGTACAATGTTCTCCTGGTTCTACTCACTTCACTCAGTATCAGTTCACATAAGCCTTTCCAGGATTTTCTAAAGTTCACCTGTTCTTCATTTCTTATAGCACAATAGTATTCCATTACAGTCATGTACCACAACTTGTTCATTCATGCCCTAATTAATGAGCATCCCCTGGATTGCCAGTTCTTGGCCACCACAAAAAGAGATGCTATAAATATTTTTGTACATGTGGGTCATTTTCCCATTTTTATGATCTCTTTGGGATACAGACTTAGAAGTGGTTTTGCTGGGTCAAAGGGTATGCACATTATTATAGAGCATTGGACACAGTTCAAAATGGTTCTCCAGAATGGTTGGATTAGCTCACAGCTCCACCAACAATGAATTAGTGTTCTAACTTTGCCACATCTTTGTTTGAACTTTCCCATATCTTGAGCCTTCTTTAAAGCTTTGAGAGAAGTTAATTGTTTCACCTCCAGCTCCAAATCAGAGTGGAGAAGCAACGAAGGGAGTTGAGGAGATGAGTATGAAAAGTTGAATCAATCTGCATAGTTTTGATATTTCTGGTGGAAGGCTGTGGGGTGTGGGAAGCACGGATATGATACCCCCCAGTAGAAAAAGATCTACTGATAGAAAAATGAAGAGCTCTAGACACAGAATGTGAGCAGAGTATAAAGGAGTATATGTAGCCATGTTGAAGTACTTTAAATGCCAGATGATTTTATAGTTTATCTGAAAGCTAATAGGATGCCCCTGCAGTTACTTGAGTAGAGAATAAGAAGAGACCAGTGTTTTAGGCATTTAATTTGGAAGTTCTGGGCAAGAGTGATTGGATAAACCCTATCTTGCTATGCTAATAGTAGATACTTTTACCTTTTGGCCCAATTGGATTGAACTGAATGCATGTTTTTAGATAATGATGGTCCTTTTTGAAGGGGGAAAAAAAGACATAAATTTGATGCATTCTTAGTGGTTTAAGTAGTTTTACTTTGTTCAAGTAGCAACCTTTCTTTGTGGCCTTGGTAAACAACGTCCTAAAATAAAAATTAATGGATTCAATTTGCAAAAGATCTTCAAACAAAAATCACTGAGGGCACAAACAAAGAAAAAAATGTAGGCAAATAATATTTCCAGAACAGGTCTTAAATCTTACATTCTAAGATAAATCATTATTCACATCCCTAATTTACAGGGGTCTCACTATAAGTTTAGCACCAAAAAAAACTTCCTGGTAAGAAGTGGAAAGGTTTGTGGACACTTCAAATCTCTCCACATATAATAGGAAATAACCTTGTCTATCAGAAGCTATTATATTGCAGCAATTCATCATCTATAATAATGATTACAACATTTTATCATTTTTCATACTTTTATGTTCTTATCCAATATAACCCCATTAGAAAGACTCAGGCATTTTAGGTAGCCTTATCACCCTAGGCCTTCTAGGTTTCAAGAAGTTATTAAAGCTAATGAGTTTGATTTTTAAACATCATATCAGAACCATCTAATAGAGTCAGTGTAGTAGATCTTACAAACCAGGCTTCTTTTAGCTCATGTCAACACACCCTTACATCTCTAGACTAATCACCCAAAGTTTAAAATATATATCCAAAATAATTAAGGAAGATTTAATTATTTTTTAAAGTTAGAAAATTGTTTAAAGTTTGTAAAGAGAGGGAAAGAAAGAGAACTTTTTCTGTATTTGTGTGTGTGTGTCACACACATACACACAATCACTGGGATACTTCTTCAGCTAGTGGCTCAAGTTAAATAAAAGATATTTCCTTGATACATATGTTTGCTCCAAACAGAAAATAGAGTAGGTGGATCAGTACCTATACATAAAATGGGCCATCACTGGTTTTCTTGTGGGAAAAGGCTTGGTAAATAACTTTACCCAATTTTTTCCTGCTAACAAAACTGCCTTTGTCCTCTTTTTTTCATTAGTGATCAAGGGACAAATGAGTTCAAATTCCCCTGCTATTTTAAGAATTATCACTAATTCTTCCAAATGTCACAGATTTCATTCCTTGAATTGTAACAAACCCCAAATAGTTAGTCCATAAAATATAGAATAAAATTGGAAACTGAAAACCACAACACAATGAATTATAATACAAAGCCACAATCATACCTGGCCTCAAGGAGTTACTAGTTCTAAGTTCTTTGAAGTTAGGGATTTTGTTTTATGTTCCCTGTCCCACTTCTATAAAACTTAAGGCAGTCCCTTGTATTTTTATAGTAGTTGCTAAATATGTATTGTTGTTTAGTTGAATATACAGGAAATTAAGAGATGAATTCAGAAAAGAGCAACAAGGGGCGGCTAGGTGGCGCAGTGAATAGAGTGCTGGCCCTGGAATCAGAAGGACCTGAGTTCGGAGCCGGCCTCAGACACTTAATCCGCACAAACAAAAACCTAGCCGTGTAACCTTGGGCAAGTTACTTAACCCCAATTGCCCTAAAGGGGCGGCTAGGTGGCGCAGTGAGTAAGAGCGCCGGCCTTGGAGTTGGGATGACCCGAGATCAGATCCGGCCTCAGAAAATGAGCACCCACGCATAAATCAAATGACTAGCTGTGTAACCTTGAGCAAGTTACTTAACCCCAATTGCTTTAAAAAAAAAAAAAAAAAAGAAAAGAGCAACAAACTACTGAATTAGTTTTCATTTAGGAATCCATATCAGATATAGCTTGGCTAACCATTGATTAAGGATGACAGAAATGATAACTTATTTGCAGACCTTACTGAGACTCACAAATTAAAGAATGAGAAGAATTTCTAAGTAGAATTCTAGAAATGGAATTAGGACATGCATGCAGTCTGGTAGAGTAGAAAGAGCCCTTTGTTTGAGGTCCTAACTCTTTAGCTAGATGGTATGGTGGAAAAATTGCTGGATCTGGGGTCAGGTAGACCTGAGATCAAATCCAAACTCAAGCAGATGGGCAAGACATTTAATCTCTGTCTGTCTCAGTTTCCTCAATTATAAAATTGTGATAGTAATAGTGCCTATCCCTTTAGGACAGTGCCTGGCAGGTAATAGGCACTTACTAATGTGTATTCCTCCATTTCTTTGCTGCTCAGTAACTTTGGGAGAGCTATGCAGTACATAGTGTGGGGACTGGAGTCAAGAGGATCTGAGTTCAAATCTAGCTCCAGAAACTTACTAGCTGTGTGGCCCTGAGCAAATCACTTTAATTTTATTTGACTCAGTTTTGTTAGCTATAAAACAAGCTGGGGAATGAAATGTCAAACCACTGCAGTATCTTTGCAAAGAAAACCCTATATGGAATCTCGAAGAGTCAGACACAATTGAAACAACTAAACAATAAAAGTCACTTAAATCTCTGTGGGCCTCTTTTTCTTCAACAATAAAATCAAGGGTAGGATTACAGAAGGTCCAAGGTCCTTCCCACTTATAAATCAGTGATCCTGTGTAGTTTGCATTTGGGGGTGAGGGGTAAGGAACAAGCTTTAGAAAGGGAAAACGTAAAATAAGAACTAAAGAGACCAAAGAAAAATTTTAAAATATTAATGATCCAAACATATAAGACAAAATACTCTCAGGATTTTCCTGTGGAGAATAGTCTTCCAGGCATTCAGAGGACAAGCTAAAATATACTGGATTTTTCCATTTCTGACTTCTCCAATCTAGACTTTCTATTCTATCATCTGTTAGATATAGAGATAAACCAGTTTCTGATTAATTAACTTTGTGCATATGTATGCATTTATAAGTATGCATTTGTTTTGTTTTGTCTTGTTTTCTATATGCTAGATTAGAATAGAAGAAGAAAAACTGCTTTAGACTTGGATTCAAGGCCCAGTTCTAATTGTCACTAGCTTTGAGAACTGAGGCAAATTTTATCACTTAATCTAGGTTTCAATTAGGCAGCTAAGTGGGGCAGTGGATAAAGTGCTGGCATTGGAGTCGGGAAGACCTGAATTCAAATCTCACCTCAGATACTTACTAGCTGTATGACCCTGGGCAATTCTCTTAACCCTGTTTGCCTCATTTTTCTCATCTGTAAAATAACTTGGAGAATGAAATGATAAACCACTCTAGTGTCTTTGCCATGAAAACCCCAAATGGGGTAATTAAGAGTCAGAAACAACTGAACAATAACTACAAGGCTTTAATTCTTTATTTTTAAAATGAAAATGTTTGGCTATCGAGGGATATCTTTGGCCATATCAACCCATTAAAAAAAAAAAAGAAAAAAGGGTCCTTTTTGTTTATCCCCTTGCAGTATTACATTAGCAAAGTGGTGGAAAATGAGACAGAAGGTGATGCAAATTATATCCACTTTAGACTTTTTACAGATGAATCATTTGCTACTCAAATTGTTATATACTTCTCGACCGATGATTTCACTTATTTCCAAAATAGCAATTTTCAAACTTTGTGTACTAAGTACCACTTAAAAATTAAATTGACCCTTAAAATTTAGGGGGGGACATTTAAAAGTTAAGGACCCCAAAGAAATTTTTATGTGGGATAAACATACTATATATCATATAAGAAGTTGAAATATATTAGTATTGTAATGAAAATAGCTTTGACCTCAGTCATCCCAAGAAAGTGTCCCGGGAATATCCAAGAGTCCCTGGATCGTACTTTGAGCATCACTTTAGAGGATCATATCAGTTTTGACAATCTCATGATAAATGCAGCAAGAAGACAAAAGCATTGTGTGGCTAAATGGAAAGATAACTCGCTTATTCTTTCTTAAGAATAAAAAAAAAGCACTTAATGAAGCTGGTGTCAAAAAGGAAACATAATTTCAAGAGACATTTTGTATTCCTTATAAGTATTTCTAAAACAAAATGAAATAGTCCACCAGTGAGATAATTATAGCTTATGTACCAATATCATTGCAGAGAAAAATGAGATAGGGAGATTCTAGCAAGAACTCACTAAAACCATCTAAGAAATCAATATCTACTTCAATAATTAGTTATTTCAATGTAAAGAAATGAGTATAAAATATTAGGGGGAAATGGTTTAGGATAAGAAACAGACTAAAATCTTGTAGACAATGCAGAAGACTCATATTACTAAATCATAATTACTGTAATCAAGAGGTATTAGACATGATAAGCATTAAATGATGTACAAAAAATAAAAATTTTATATTCTAATAGGAAATAACTAGTTACTGTTAAATGGGTAACTTCTAAATAAGGTAATTGTGGAAGTCTAGACTATAAATTTGCTAAAACAAAGATAAAAATCAATAATAATAATAATAATAATAATGAAAAATGAGGAAACTATACACTGAGTTTTATAAACAAACTATTCATGCTGAGAATTAGAAATGGATAAAAGAACAGACAATGCAGACAAGAACCATTTCCTAAGTAAGTTAAATAGATACAAATGTCACCATAATAAGAACAAAAGTATCTCAAAACCATCAGCCAGAAAATACTTGGTCTTCTTCACAAGTGGAGAGGTGCAGCAGCCAAGAGTAACAACAATTTAGTGAAATCTTTTTTTTTCACCGCTTTGTAAAATCATATAGAGAACCAGGGAGGAAGATTATGGGGAGGATATACTTACAGAATAATGAGAAGCAAAGATGGGAAAATCAGGTTTATAGGAAATTTTATGAGTGACTCAATTAAGTCACATAATTTTAGAGCATTTAAAGATATAACTGCAAGGAGGTCGATAGATAATTGAAAAATGTCAGACCTAGTTTCTTTAACAAACTTACTTTCCTGCATCATTGAGACAATAACCATCCCATTTGAACTCTAGCATTGCATTACTTGATATGCTGAATGAAGAAGAAATGGCATTAAGGGAAAGCTTCAGAAAAGCAATTATCCCAGACCAAGCACAGATATAAGAGATTCATAAATAAGTGAGAAAATTTAGAGGATATTGAGGAATCTGTTAATGTGATATCTGAAAAATGATAGGATGCCAACCAATCAAAGATTTATTACAAACTAAATGGTAAGTATTAAGAAAAGGAAGGAAGGAAGAAAAGAAGGAAGGAAGGAAGGAAGGAAGGAAGGAAGGAAGGAAGGAAGGAAGGAAGGAAGGAAGGAAGGAAGGAAGGAAGGAAAGAAAAAAGGAAGGAAGAAAGGAAAAGAAGGAGGAAAGAAGTCAGAGGAAAGAAACCAAAATCTTAGACAAAATACCTATTTATCCTTATGCTGATTTTCTTTCTGTATTGTTTAATCATTTTCAGTCATATACAAGATTCTGACACCCCATTTGGAGTTTTCTTGACAAAGACACTAGAGTAGTCTGCCATTTCCTTTACCAGCCCTTTTTACAGATGATGAAACTGAGGCTAAAAGGGTGAAGTGACTTACCCAATGTCATACAGATAATAAGTGTCTTATGGCCAAATGTGAACTCAGGTCTTTCTGATTCCAGACCCTGCATTCTAGCCACTATACCACCTAGCTACCCTAATGATTTTCCTACCTTTATAATATCTATATGAAATAATCTACATATTTGTTTGTGATATATTTGTTCAAACAATCAACAATTATTTAAATGCCTGCTGTATGACTGAAATAATCTGTTGTTGCTAAGGTTTGCCTTCTAATGAAGGAGACAAAAATATGTATTTTAATGATTCTGTATATTGCATATAGATATAAATATAAATACATTTCGTATACATGTACATAAATAGATGTATAGCAAAATATAAAGAAAGAAAAGACAAATATATAAAAAGTAGTCAAACACAAGAAGTTTGGAAAAGCAAGTTACTGTCATTTGTTAAGATGATTAAAATCTTCGTGTGTAATGTGGTACGAGATTTCTAGGAGACAACAGCAAGAGGTAGTATAATACAAACATGAAAAAAAATCACAGAAATAAGAGCTAGAGTGTCTTGTTGGAGAAGAGAAGGCCAGTTTTACTGGATCACTGAGTGCATAATGGGGAGTAATGTCTGATGAATCTAAAAAGACTAATTATAGACTATTTTAAAAATAAATAGAGGCTTTTATATTTTATCTTGGAAGCAATAAGAAACCACTGGGACTAATTGAGTAGGAGAAACACATAAGACCACACTTAAGGAAAACCACTTGGACTTCAATGCATAGAACGGAGTAGAGTGGAGAGAACAATTAGGATTCTTACACCAAGATCTAAAAAGTAGGGCTCAGGTGGGAAGGGCAGTAGGAAGGTAGACACTGGCAAGTTCTGGCAACTAAATTAGTTAATTGATTGATGGATGGATAAAAATGTACTTATTAAGTATTTACTATGTCTCTAGAAGTGGGCTAAGTGCTAGCAATACAAATGCAAAATTAAAGT
The DNA here is from genome assembly GCA_011680675.1 of Gymnobelideus leadbeateri. NCBI lineage: Eukaryota > Metazoa > Chordata > Mammalia > Diprotodontia > Petauridae > Gymnobelideus > Gymnobelideus leadbeateri. The sequence continues at coordinate 146,740 of WOXC01007774.1, forward strand.
CTATCACTACTTTCAAGGAACCTATATATTCTAATGGAATAGACAACACACATTGAGGTATGGTGACTAAGGAGCTGTACTTTGGTCCTAAAATTTACATGGATGATGAGTGGTACCATAACAAGTTTCAGTTAAAATGTCTTTTCAAGAATATTGACTGAGATTATTTAATCAGAATTCAAGAACTAGAAGGGAGGGAAGGGAATAAGCCTTTTTATAGCAATAATATATGTCAGGCATTGTGTTTAGTATTTTACAAATATTATCTCATTTGATCTCCTGTCAGACTGGAGAAGGTGAGAAATAATATTATAGTTCTCCAAATGAGCAATGTGAAATTGCATGGTAGCAATGAATTGACAGCCTTAGGAATGTTTTACATATATATATATATATATATATATATATATATACATATATATATGTTATGTATAAGATTAATATATTGATATATTAACATAATTAATTAATATATAATATATAATTGAAAAATCAAAGCAAAATAAAATATATTATCAAGTTGGAAATGGTATGAAGATAGCAGCAAAGCAGGTGGCAAAGTGATGTAGGAAATGCTAAGCAATTAAGCTATATAAAAAATGAAAAACATAATTGCATGAAAGCATTTGATCCCATTACCCACACAGGAAAAACCAAGTGGATGAATAATGTCTATTGCCAAGTTGATATGCTAGCATAGTAGTAGTCATAGTTGTAATACTCATAGTAGCAGTAATAGTAGTAGTAGTAGTAGTAGTAGTAGTAGTAGTAGTAGTAGTAGTAGTAGTAGTAGTAGTAACAGAAAATGAGATTGGGCTTGGTTTGCCTTTTGAAAATTATGTAGTTTTTAATGAGGCAAAGATTTTCCCTATAATAAAAGATTATCTTCTCAGCGTCAATTTCTTCTCTAGAGGCTATGTGGCTGAAAGTTATGAAATACTACAGACTTCAATGATATAAAGCTATAGTTCTCCAAATGGGCAATGGGGAATTGCATGGTAGAAATGAATAGATAGCCTTAGGCATGTAACCTATATGTGTGTGTGTGTGTGTGTGTGTGTGTGTGTGTGTGTGTGTATTTGAGAAGTCAAAGCAAAATAAGATATATTACCAAAGAAAGAATGGATTGGAAAGGAGGTGGACATTTAATATAGTATAAGTGAATGATAGCCCTCTCTTGGTATCCACACAACATTATGAGACCTAAAGGGATACAACAATACATCGGCATGATCACCTGCAGAGGATTTATAGATGATGTTCATAGAATGTAAAGGCAAGGATACATTGCAGTCTTTATTGCTGGAGGGATGACTCACTATCTATTTTATTACTGGTCAATAAAACAAAGCAATTTTTTGGAATGTGGAAGATTATAGCCCCATTGTACTCTTCCCTATTCTGAACCTGTTTGTCGTATTGTGTTCAGTTGCATGGACTAAATTTTAGAAATTATTCAGATTACCTGGAATGCCTTTAGAAGAGGGCAACACCCCAAATTAAGAGAACTGAGGGCCAAGTCCTATGAAGATTAGCAGAAGGTAACTGGGGATGATTAGTTTGAAGAAAATCAGACTTTAGGAGATGAATTTATTGGGGAACTTTTCAGCCTGACTTTTTGAAGATCCATAGATTGCATCAAATATTTGAAGGGCTAACATGTGGAAGAGGGATTAAACTTACTCTGTTTCACCACAGGAAACAAATCTTGGAATAACAAGTAGAAATTGTGGGGAAAAAAATCTTGGTTCAGTGCCTGGATAGACTAGCTAACAATGAGAGCTTACCCAAAGTGGAATGAGCTAGTTCAAAAAGTGGGTACTCCATATCACTAGAGATCTTCAAATTGAAGCTGGATGACCCTTCTCAGGGATGTTGTAGGGGTGATTTATGTTCAAATCTGTGTTGGACAAGGTGATCCCTGAAGCTTCTTACAACAAAGAGATTTTGTGATTCTCTAATGTACAGTAAAGGTTGCTTCCTGTCTAGAGATTCTATGAGTCTATAAATCACATCTAAGCTAAATTCCACTTTGAATTCATCATCAAGGCCCATCGTCACACCCACATGTTATTTTAAGTATAAAACATAGCATGCTGTCTGATTACATTACAGTTTAACTACAGAAGTAGATTTACTATGCTAAGAAACATTTCCAACATCAGGTGCTATGTTGCCACCCAAGCAATGAAGCAGTTAATAGGCTTTTCAATACCCTTCAACTCTCCAGATTCACAAATACTCTGCTGAATTTACCCATATGCATTCTGAAACTATTTATTCTGGATCAGATGGTTCTTATGCAAATGAATTTTTCATACTACATTTAGGATAAGAATAACATATGTCAATATTCAAGCATAGCCTTCACATATTAGCATACTGTATCTAGTTCTGAAGGGACCAAAAGTTCAAATTTATCCTACCTGGGGATAAGAATCCATTATGGCTTTGCAACGGGATTGCAATGAATTTCCAAGTAACCACAATTCTCTTTAGGCTTTCCATTGATGAAGCATGCATGAATTTACCCTTAATGTTTCAGAAATGAATTAGAAATACTTTGTGAATAGCAAGACACCAAATCTGTGATGGGTGTAAGGCCATCCTTTACAGTAGGAAGGAGTGCCAGAACCTGTGTTAGGAATGAAAACATCTCTTACAAAACACTGACTTTGACCATGCTGCCTTCTGGATAGATAAGACAAAAACAGAGAATGGGAAAAAACTCTGGAGCAGAGAGTTAGCATCTGTGTATATATGCACATGCATGTGACGGGGCATGCACACACATACAATCTATAAGACTATTTTAATGGTTTAGGTAGAGGTAAGTACAAGGTATGGAAAGTATGAGAAGGATTTTTAAGTGTTAATTATATTCAATTAATTGGATCATTGATTTATAGCTGGAAGGAATCACAGAATCCATCAACTCTATTCTTATTTTACAGATAAGTAAACTAAGGCACAAAGAGCTTACAAGAACATTTATTGAATGTGCATTAACATACTCAGCATTAAGTTACTGGTTTAGGTATAACTGCAAGATGACTAAAAGTATTGGGCTTAGAAATGCGCTCAAGAATTTAATCTTGCCATAGCCCTCAAATGTGCTTCCTCCCAGGAGCCTTCCCAGGTTTAGCTAAAATGATCTGATCATTCCTTAAATCTGTATCCCCTTACCATGTAGGTGTTCAATTTGTTCTGTATTATTTTACATTTGAGGCTGCTACTTTATAACTAGTCTCAGATCCTTTTATAGGTATCCCAAAACAGATTGAAATCTCCTTAAGGACAGTGATTGTGTCTTCTAATTCCTTCTATCTCTTTTATTCTTAATACAGTAAAAAGTCCATTTGCCAGTTGGAAATCTCTAGAAATCCACAGTTTACTTTAAATGCTCAATATAATAAGTGAGACTAGTTCCACTAGAATTCAACAGCAGACTCAGCAACTTTGAAAGAGTCCTTATTGCACTTAAAATGATGTAAAGGAGCAAAATAAACCTGGGGATGGGCAGGAGAAAGAATAGGAGGAAACAAAAATTTCCCCAAACCTTCACTTCATTAGGAAACAAAAAAAAACTTGCAAATCTCTGAAATGTGAGAAGTTTAAAATAAATTATTATTAAATTAGAGAGTTAAGAAGATAGAAATACTTCTCAAAAATAATGTGGCAATTGAAAAGCACTTGTACAAATAATCAGGCTTGGAGAGTCTTTGATGGAAATGCAAATATGACAGAATCATTTAACTAACAGAATCAACCTAGAACAAGCCATTGTTTTGATTAAATTAAAACTAGTTTCTATGCCTTGAAAACTGAGCTAAAAAGCAAAGTTTCAGAATTTCTTAATAAAGGACAAGTGAAAGATATAATAATACTAGCATATGTTAATTCAAACTCTATCAGCCTTTTTCCCCATTTTATACCCAAGTATCTTGCAAAGTTCAGTTCTCATGTTCTTGAACTGTTCCTCTTGGTCACATGCCTTAGACTTGGGGTCAAGACCTTCGATGATTATGCCTAAAGATTTCAGAGTTAGGGAACAAGTTAAGGTAGTAACTTTGGAGGTTTCTGACCTCAGGGAGGAGACAGAATGAGCCATGAAGAGCTGGAATTGCTTTCATCCATATGCAATATTGAGGTAAGGAGCCAGAGACAGAAGGTGGTATCTGAATAAGAAACAGGGATCAGTACTAGGATAAAACAGCTGAAAGAACATAGGAAGATTCTGGTCAGTGGGCAGATTGAAAAGTTCAATGCCAGGATACTAGAAATGTCTGAAAACCAAGTACTATGTGCACAATCTACAGGATAGTTTTGCATGCATGTGTGATTTAATGTCTAGCTAGCTGATGATGTAATGAGGCTAGTTCCATCTTTTTCCTTCTTCTAAATGACCTGATGCTAATTGACTCCTCATTTCCAGTGGCAGGAGTACTAAAGAAACAGCTGTCTCTAAGTGCCTCTGAGGAATGTCTAAAGTCACTTCACATTTTTATTTTCATCATTGTCTCTCTACATCTGAATATTCCAAAAATGTACTTTCTCATATAGGAATGTAAATAGTTCAACTTTGATAAGTTCCTTTTGATTTCTTTTCCCTGATTACCTTCTCAGACATCTCTTGCTTCTTGTGTCTGGATGTCAAATTTTCTATTCAACTCTGGTTTTTTCCTCAAGAATGCTTGAAAGTCCTCTATTCCACTGAATGACCATATTTTTCCCTGAAACAAAATATTCAGTTTTGCTGGGTAGGTGACCCTTGGGTTCATTCCCAGTTCTTTTGCCCTCTGGAATATCATATTCCATGCCCTTTGATCCCTCAGTGTAGAAGCTGCCAGGTCCTGGGCTATTCTGATTGTGTTTCCACAATATTGAAATTGTTTCTTCCTGGATGCTTGTAGTATTTTCTCCTTGATCTGGGGATCCTGGAACCTGGCTATAATATTCCTGGGAGTTTTCTTTTTGGGATCTTTTTCAGGAGGTGATTGGTGGATTCTTTCAACCTCTATTTTGCCCTCTGGATCTAAAACATCAGGGCAATTTTCCTTGAGAATTTCTTGAAGGATGATTTCTAGGTTCTTTCTTTGATCATGGCTTTCAGGTAGTCCAATAATTTTTAAATTATCTCTCCTGGATCTATTTTCCAGGTCAGTGGTTTTTCCCATGAGATATTACACATTGCCTTTTATTCTTTCATTTGTTTGGATCTGCTTAACAGCATCTTGATTTCTCATAAAGTCATTAGCTTCCATTTCCTCCAGTCTAACTCTGAAGGAATGAATCTCCTCAGTGAGCTTTTAAGATTCTTTTTCCATCTGGCAAATTCGACTTTTTAAGGCATTCTTCTCCTCATTGCCCTTTTGGGCCTCCTTTGCCATTTGAGTTAGTCTATTTTTTAAGCTGTTGTTTTCTTCAGTCAGGTTGTTGACCCTCATTTCATACTTTTCCTGCATCCTTCTCATTTCTCTTCTCAATTTTTCCTCCACTTCTCTTATTTAATTTTTAAAGTCCTTCTTAAGGTCCTCTATGGCCTGTAACCCACTCATGTTTTCTTTTGGGGCTTTTGGAGCAGGATTTCTGACCTCACAGGTCTCCTCCTGTTCTATGCTTCAAGCCTCTTTGCCCCCAAAGTAGGAGTCTAAGGTTGCATTTTTCTGTTTAATTTGTTTCCTTTGCCTTGGCATGTTGCCACTTAATTACTTGACTTTTGGGCTTGTTGCCACAGTATGGCTCTGCCACCAGACAGGGGGCCAGACAGGGGAACTTTCATCCCGAACATGTGGGGGGACAACTTCTGTTTCTGGCAAGCTGGAAACCCACCCACCACCTCCACCCCAGATCAAAATCCAGATCCAGGGAGGTTAAAGCAAGAGTGATTACCCCCCAAGACTGATTGCTGGATCTACCTACAGTTCACAGGCCAGGAGCTGGAGTTGCCACTGAAAACTACAAAATGGCGTGTCTCCTCAGCAGCTTCTAGCCCCCAGGGGAGGAAGCCAAAGCATTCCCCAAATACTGGTCCCAAAGTCCATAGGGCACTAACCTCTCACTTTGTCCTAGGCATGTCTATGTTGATAATTCTGGAGTCGCCACAGCTGCTGGTGTTCTGGGGTCCCTCCAGCCAGCTGTTGGCCCTGCCACCCTGGGGCTAAAACCGCGACTCAGGTGGACCTGTGCTCGGCTCCCCGAGCACTGCGTGCTGTGCTGCTGCCTCCTAGGGCACTGCGCTGGTCCTTCCTGCAGGGCTGCTGGGCTGTCCTCAGCAGGAGGTTAGCTTCTCTGTGTCATTCTGTGGGTGCTGGGGCTCCAGAAGTTGTTCAGAGTCCCCTTTTGCATAGTTTGGAGGTGATCTGGGGGGAGAGTGGCTTGGACGTGCTGTTTCTACTCTGCCATCTTGGCTCCACCCCTTCAAAAATGTACTTTCTCAAAGCCTGCTTTGACAAGCTTAGCACTTTGTTAACTTTATTTTTACTGACAAATACCCCCCATTTCTTCAAAAAAACTTTTAAATTTAAAAAAAAAAGCTCTCTAAATACAATAGACAGTTGACTCAACGACTAATGAATTATATTCTTTGGAATATTCATAATAAAGAGCATATTCTTATATATTTAATCTATATAAAATAACTGACTAAAGGAAACTGAAAGAAAATGAACTCAGACACAATCCTTAAAACTAGTATCTTTTGATTTTGGTGGTTGCACTCAAATAAATAAGAGTGAATCAACAACAATTCATATACCTACTATGTGCAAGTTGTATATTTATTTTACATATATTATATATATTTATTATTATTAGATTATTAAACTTATTATAAAATCTTATTTGCTTTAATAGACTGTAAACTCGATAAAGGAAGGCATATAGTTTTTGTTTTTTTGTCTTTTTATCCTCAGAGCTTAGCATAGTTGGTACTTGATAAATATTTTTGATTTGTTGATTATAACTAATTAAAGGTGGGAAAGGAAGGAAGGATTAAATCAATGTGTCTTGGATGATCCATTACAATTCATAGCAGAAAAATATTCTTGGGATTTGAGGGGGAAATACCGTATTCATCCAGGTTCATGCTTGCTCTCTGAAAAGTCTGTGTCCTTGACTTGATATGAATTTTAAGGCCATGAAAGCGATGAAAACTTGAATTGTCTGGTGATCGGAAATGCTGCAAACATAATCCACTCTAGAGAAGCTGACTTGGGAGGCATTCAAAATAAGATATGCCCAACAATGCCAAAGTATGCAGGATGGTATAATTCTATCAACCCAAAAGGAATTTTCTGAGAAATAGTGTAGAAAATTGAAGATTTAAAGCTTAGTCAAGATTCTTCTTTCCTTTACATTTAGAAGGATAGAAAATTTAGAAAACAATGGCTCTTTTCTCTAAAATATCACAGTAGTTGTCCAATTAGATTTTCACTTCCTTTGTTTTCCTCTTTAAACATCTATTCATCAGGGCAGCTAGGTGGCACAATGAATAGAGTACTGGCCCTGGAGTCAGAGGGACCTGAGTTCAAATCCAGCCTCAGATATTTGACATACTTACTAGCCATGTGACCTTGGGCAAGTCACTTAACCCTAATTGCCCTGCCTTCCCCCCTCCAAAAAGCAAAATATAAATAGATAAATAAACATCTATTTGTCTATTTATATAACTCTTTGTCTATTTCTCTTCCTCCCCCATCTTTTTCTTTCCTTATCTTCTCCCTACTAGATCTATAACTCAGGTCCACTGCTATCAAGACTTAACTGGCCTGGGCATCACAGTCTTAATAGCCAATTTTCCTAAACTGGTAGTCCATTCAGCCAAAGACTTCACCCAATTATGTTCAATTCAATCAAAATATCAATAGCTGAATATAAATATTTGTCAATCAACAGCTACATTTACAAGGCTAATATATAACTTATAGCAAGATTTTTTAAAAAACAATTCAAAACATCTAATTATGGAAAAACATCTAATTAGGTAACTTGCTCACTATTTATTTCAATCCTTCCATAATCTAGTCCTTGTTTTTCTCAGATTTGGGATTTGGCATCAGTTTAACTAGATGTAAAGGTCCTTTAGTCTTGCATTCACCTTGTTAAAGGTGCCCCAGCAAATAAGATGACACCTTTGAATTTTGTCATGCAACTGGACCAGGAATTTTACTAGTATAGGGAACTCCTCATAAGGAAGTTCCTTCTATCAAAGTAGATGGGCAAGTATTCTGTAATTTATAGACTTAGTATAAGAGTACATGTGAAAGTAGATGGAAAATTAAAAAGCACTTTACACATGTCAACTATTATTATTTTTATGTATGATTGTTTTCTGCTAATCTCAGGAATGCAATGGGATATCTTCTCTGGATATTTTATTCCCTCCCTGAGTTCTTGAAGTTACTGTATCTTTTTTTCTTCTGTAAGCAGCAGAAGAAAATAAGGTAATAATCATATAAATACTACATGTGTAACACAACTACCCCAAGGCTATTTTTTCCCCAGGAAGAAAAGATTAATTTCCCCTATTTCAAAGCCGCTCCTAACCTTAGCTCTTTTGCCTTTTTGAATTCCTGCTTGGGTTCTTCATTGGCTGATTAAACTTATTCCAAAAAGCTATCTTGAGCAACAATGCCATCCTCTTTGAACAAGTTTTAGTATCTGACTTTTAATAATGACTACTATCTTTTGGTTAAGGGATCATTCCTTCTTCCCATTACATATTCATTTAAGTGGGATATAACAAAATTTGTTCCCAGTAGCATAAAATGCTTTCTCCACAGTTTAGCACTTCACCAAAACAACATTAAGAACACGGTAGAGTGGTATACCACATATATTCTGGGAAGGAGAGAAAGAAGGAAGAAAGGAAAGAAGGAAGGAAGGAAGGAAAGAAAGAAAAAGGGAAAGAAGGAAGAAGAGAAGGAAACAAGTATTTATTAAGAGCCTACTCTATTCTAGGCATTTAACTATTATCTCAATAGATCCTAAGAACAACTCTAGGTGTTAGGTACAATTAGAAACTCCATTTCATGATTAAGGGAGAGTTTGAGTGATTTGTTTGGATCATACAACTAGTAAGCATCCAAGAAAGGATTTAAACTCGGGTCTGTTGCTCTGTGCCAATGCTGAAAAATTAGATCTAGGTTTTGGAGGTCATTTAATGTCAGGTGGAAGTTTTGATTTTTTTTTTTTAGTAGTAGTGATATGACCAAATATACTCAACAGTAAGAAGAAGAATGGATTGGAGAGGAATGTGAGAAGCAGTGGGAAGACCTTTTATGAGGCTTTTGTAATAATTTATGGAAGATGGATGACTGGGATGGAAACTCAGAGCCTAGATTAGAATAAGAAAACCTGAATTTGAGTCTAGGGTCTATGCTTTGATAGTTACAAACTTTGTGATTGTGGAAAGGTCACTTGACCTCTGACCTTTAGTTTCTTTTTCCTGTAGAAAAAGCATTCTAATTCTTTCAATATTTTCTCAGGTTGTGAATAAATCACTTCATAAACCTTAAAGTAATGTACTGTATCAGTGGTAGTTGTCATTGCTGCCACCACTTTCACTTCTCCCATTATAACACAGCTTGCTTTGCAAACTGAACTTTGTCACATTCTGTACTTTCCTATCTTTAATCATCTCCTCTGCTTCAGTTGTCAAATTTCTCCCTTCTTTAGTCACAGCTATTCTGTTTGTTAAAACTTTTGTTAAAGCACCAAATTTTGTTAAAGTGTATTTCCCCTTTGAGATCTTTATTTTTATTTTTTATTATTTTATTTATTACTATTCACTAGTCCTTATTTCTTCAGCACTCCTTGTTACCAACAAAAACTGAAACAAAACAATAGAAATTTTATAGAATCTCAGAGTTGGAAAGTATATCAAAGGTCATTCAACTCTAGCTGAATCCCATCTACAGCATCCCTGACCCGTGATCATCTGCACTGCACTTGAAGAGCATGGCACCAAAAAGTACTGGCTCTTAAATCAGGAGATGGGATCCCAGTTCCACTTCTTCCTAGTTATTACTTCTGGGCCCCAGGGTAAGTTTCTGAATCTCCCTGTGTTTCACATTGTCTATAAAACTAGGGTTACCTAATCTTTAAAACTCAATGTTACCTCCCCCTGATTCCTCTTGCAAGTTAGGACTTTATCCCTTTTCTTGAAAGCAACTTTTCTCTCTTCGTCTCTTCACCTCCTTCTTTAATGTATTAATACATTTTCTTGTGCTCGTTTTGTTGTTATTTGGGCGCATTGCTCTTCTACTCTTCTCCCTCTTTTCTCTCCCCTCCCCTTCTTTAAACTATGTATTTCATATAGTCAACAAAGTATTTCATATGTAGTAGATGCTTAATAGATATTTCTTGAAAGACTGAATGCTCTAATCTAAAGCTCTGGTCACTTAATTTTAAAAAAAGCATTTTTCATTTCTGAAATTTTATCACTTGACTGATGTATTTTGGTCAAAACCATGTATGCATTTGTGTAACACTCAATAATTTCTTGCTTGACAGAGAACTACAGAGAAATGCAAAAAAAATGCATCCATACAAATGGAGAGCATATACAGAAATCTAATATCTTTTGACAGCTCTCCAAGTCTGACTGCATATCAAGTTTGTAAAATTTAAGATTCTTTTTAGTTCTAGCTTTATAGTCAACATTTTCTAACCATATTTACCATGTCCCTCTGATCCTCTCTGCACAGGAATCTGACCTAAGAAAGTATACTTCATGAAAGAAAGATCCTAATAGATTTCTCCTACCGGCATGCCTCAAATATCACTGCAGTTTAATAGAGTGCTGTCAAGCTTATATGGGGCCATTAAACCATAGAGAAGTATTCTCATGGCCACATATTGACTTAGAAAACTACATATCTATTTTTACTGTATTTTTATTTGCTTTGTTAAATATTTCTCAGTTACATTTTAATCTGGTTCAGGCTATGTATGGGGGTATTCTAGGCTAATGGGTGTTTGAGTCCAGTTTAACATATGATACTTTACCCAGTTCCCTTCCATAGTTTCATAACATGATTCTATTGTACCCTGCTACCTTTACCATATCTTCTTCACTGTGATTTCCATAGATACCCCGGGACAGAATTCCCTTCTTCACTCTTCTTTCTGAGGATGTTACTAAGATTGTGGTATTTAATTTCTTTGAAACCTATTGCTTTTAAACTCACATAAATCTTTACATTTACTTTTGAGTCTTAACAACTTAGTAATTGAACTCATTAGCTTCCCTCTCCCACCCTCTGAATTGTATTTCTAATTTAACTATTACTTCCAAGTCCTCTGCCAAGCCCTTTTCAGGGCTGCTTATCTACCTTTGGCATCCCTCTTCACATAACTCTCACCTGTGGCTCCAAGAAACTGTAGCATGCATAGCAATCGCACCCCAGTAGAACTATCTCAGCAGACAGGACAAAACAGATAGAGAGTAACTGACAGGCCTCAAACCCGTAGGTGAGTAAGGAAGATGTCTACCCCAAGCATGTGAAGACTTCCCCCAGGAGAATGGGAAGAAAAGAACAATTTGGTCCAATGGCCATGAAGGCCTTTGAGGCAAATGCTGTGGAGTGCATAGAGTTTAGTCAGACATTAAAGATACCACTGCATTCCAGGCCATCATTGGTCACCCAGACTTTTGTCTTGCTATTAAACTTCAATGATGCTGGAAGAGAAAGCAAGGCCGATGACTTTGCACAATGCCACCTCATTTAAATCAAGTTTATACATAAAATATTATCTATGATGTTTTTGGTCCTCTTCAAAAATGAAAGACAAACAACAATAAAGGGACTGATGAAGACAGAGGTTAAATGACTTGGCCAGAGTCATACAGTTAGCAAGCATCTGAGACCAGATTTGAACACATTTTTTTTTCTTTTTGGAGGGCAGTTGGGGTTAAGTGACTTGCCCAAGGTCACACGGCTAGTAAGTGTTAAATGTCTGAGGTTGGATTTGAACTCAGGTCCTCCTGACCCCAGGGCTGGTGTTCTACTCACTGTGCCACATAGCCGCCTTGAATACATTTTTTTTTCTATCTACAGCACTGTCTAGCTGCCTCTGAGACAGCCCCAATTTTAAGAAATGACATTTTTCTTTCCTCCCCTGCATAAAAATCATGGAAAGAAGAGAAGTGAGCTAGGGAATAATCAGAATAACATGTGTAAGTTTGAGGGTTACTTAGCTATTAAGTCTTATAGGAGAAACTGATACTGGAAACCTGATCTAGTGGACTTAACTGGGAAGATTACGATATTCTGTATCACCTACTCAATTATCTCCGTGTTCAAAATCTTTTATTTATTTAGCTATGTGTTTATTTTATTATGACCTTAAGGAACAAAACAAGTATTTCCACAACATAGTAGAATAGACAAAAAGATGAATATTATATACAACTTGCTATTCTTTTAAAATATATAATAAAGTCACCATGCAAGTTTTTCCCTAGAGATGGTTACCATTATATATGTGGGTATATATATATATACCATTTTATACATCAAGTTATCAGTTCTCTCTCGGGATGCTGATAGCATCTTCCTTCCTAAGTCCTTTGTAGTTATTTTCAATATTTATAATAGTCAAAATGATTTAGTTGCTCAAAGTTGTTCTTAAAACAATACTGCTATTATTGTATGCAATGTTTTCTTGGTTTTGAGGTTATTTATACCAACAAATGAAATGCCAATCCCTTCCTCATTGCTGCTCCTGGAATGTACCTGGGATTGGCCAGCATGAAATCTTTTCTAGGATGTGGGGACATAAGCTACAGATATAGTGATGTAATGGAAAGAGGACTGGTTTCAACATCAATAAGATATGCATTCAAGTCCTACATCTTACACATACTGGCTTTTGGACCTTCAGCAAATTGCTTGACCCCTCACTACTCTAGGCAACTCTTTAAGACTGATTTGTGGAGATGGCAAGCTTCATAGGTAAAAGGACTATGGATGTTTAGTAATATTTCCTAACAATATATTCATGTACTAGATAAAAGACTCTGTATTATGTCTAGAAAGTATATTTTCTCTAGTTCTTGTTTTATTAAGAAAAATTAGTCCATCTAGAGCCAGTACCCCAAGTAGCATCAAAGAATTTAATATTTTTCAGTCACAAATACACACACATATGTATATATAAATGATACATTTTTTAAAATGTGGCTCCCTGGGGCGGCTAGGTGGTGCAGTGAATAGAGTGCTGGCCCTGGAGTCAGAAGGACCTGAGTTCGGAGCCGGCCTCAGACACTTAATCCACACAAACAAAAACCTAGCCATGTAACCTTGGGCAAGTTACTTAACCCCAATTGCCCTAAAGGGGTGGCTAGGTGGCGCAGTGAGTAAGAGCGCAGGCCTCGGAGTTGGGATGACCCGAGATCAGATCCGGCCTCAGAAAATGAGCACCCACGCATAAATAATGACTAGCCGTGTAACCTTGAGCAAGTTACTTAACCCCAATTGCTTTAAAAAAAAAAAAATGTGGCTCCCTTCATTGCTGTGTAGACTATATTCCACAAGTCTCTAGGGGTATTATCAAATCCAAAAACAAATGTTTGTTAATTTTAACTAGTCACCCTAAAGTTTTCTGTTGTATCAAGTCAACATTTGACATGGCTCAAATATAATGAGCTACTGTGCCAAAGCTTACATTGAAGGGGAATATATTTCTCATTTAAAACCAACAGTGTGATTTAAAGTCTGCTGAAATAGTAAGACCAAGTTTCTAAGTAAACAACAACAATTTAGAAGCAGGCAGAAGTGCTTAGAAACAACTATAATAAAGACAGATTAGTGACTCATTTTGTCTTTCTAGAAATATCACATCATGTTTCTCTATGCTATTCTTGATAGTACCTCTCAAATAAATTTTGAAATGATGCAGTTTATTTTAACCTTTTGGAGTTGTCCCCATTTTTTTCCTTCCCCTTCCATCTTACTTGAATTTCCTTTACAGATGTTTCTAACAGCTGTAAATAAGCAGGGCTTGCGAAACAAGAAAGTGAAGATCAAATTGGTTCAACAACAGGCTTTTACTTTCCCATCTCTGTTGCTTAGAGAGGATTTAGTTGGTTTTGTCGTTTTCTCCTGTGCTACAGACCATGCAAACAAAACCTTTAAAGAGTAAATGTACAGAGTAGCCACAGAAACAAACTGCAAATGGACAAGTTTCAGAGATAGAATGTTAATTGGGGTCTGAATGATTCTGAAGCTATTAGAAAAGCTCATGACACTTACTCCTACCTGGATTCAAAATTTCAGTAGGGACATTAACTTGAATGAACTTTGTAGCATAAGTGGATTAAGTGGAAGGGCAGAAGTTGGAACCTTTCTAACAACATAGAATCCATAAGCCAAAGATTCCATTGAAATACTGACAGCAGATAGGTGGCCGAGCAGATTGACCAACAGTCAGAAAGTCAGAAAGACCTGAGTTTAAACACAGTTTGAGTTCCCAGTTGTGAGACCCTGGGAAAGTCAATTAACCACTGTTTGCCTCAGTTTCCTCATCTATAAATTGGAATAATAACAATGCCTACCTTTTGTTAGTAAAACTATTATAAAGATCAAATGAGATGATATTTGTGGAGTGCTTTGCAAACCTTAAAATATTATATAAATGCTAGTTATTATTATTGTTTTATTATTTCTACTACTATTCTCACTCTTGAATATGTGAGCTGCTTATATTCTTTTGGGGGCATGGACACTTGGAATTTGCAAAAGTGAGCTGCAAAACAAAATATTTTTTTCCCAAAAGAATATGTTTTTCTCAGTCTTCACAGTACCAGTATGAACATTTTAAAGATAGAAAAAAATATCTTGATTTGTAGGCATATTACACAATGGAATCACAGTGGTGTATGATCTAGTTTTAGAGTTTAAGAGAATAATAAATCCACCAATAGGCATTTATTAAGGGCCTATTATGTGTCAAATCTTGTGCTAGTTTCTTCACCTTCACAAAGGTGAAGTGGTCTAGGCTCTCAAAGGGCTTACATTCTACTTAAGATGAACTACTCAAGACAAAATCTTTTTATTTAGAAAACTCTCAATTCCCCTTTAAAAAATGCTATGCAGGGGGGTGGCTAGGTGGCGCAGTGAGTTGAGCACCAGCCCTGGAGTCAGAAGGACCTGAGTTTGGATCTGACCTCAGACACTTAACTCACACACAAACAAAAACCTAGCCGTGTGACCTTGGGCAAGTTACTTGACCCCAATTGCCCTCCAAATAAGAAAAAAAAATGCTATGCAGTGCAATGTGTCTATGTCGACATACTTTTAAATCAATCCTCTCCTCCAAACAATCAAGTAACAGATAAAAGAACTTAGATAAGAATGAATTAAAAAAATTAAACCAATTTACTTATCAGTGTGTCTATAGTGAAAAGTTTGGGGGAATTTTAAGAACATTATAAATCATTAATTTTACTGTTGTATTATGTCCCTCAAGCACCTACATCTTAGTTTCAGAATTAGTCCTGAACATGGATGATGTAAATAGATTAATCAACACAGGCCTGCAGGTCCAGGGCCATGCCTTATCGAATGCAGTTTACCACCTGATTGTATGACTGGCTATAAAGAAGAAAGGGCTTGTCTTTGGCACAATATTGATCATGCTGTTCCCCCAGTGGCTTTCCAAGTCTTCAAAACTGCTTCTTACCATGTTCTCTCCATCACAATCAGTTTCAGGGTACAAAAGTATGCTATCCAAGGTGTATAGAAGTCAGAAGAGGTCATTCATTCAAAGCCTGCCTGTATGTGCACATAACTTTGTTCTCTTTTCCACAGTTATGTGACTGCTACGATGGTGTATTTCAACAGGGACCTCAAGCTCATCACATCTCTCTTTCTAGTAAAAGATCTGGTTGATTTTTAAAAACTGGATGCACGTTTTCATTAATTATCAAATGGGTGCACTTTGCAATGGAATTGTTCATGAGTTTGCTGAACTGTTGGCATTCAGTGTTTCAACTAAATGAAAAGTATAAGAAGTCCAAGAAAAGCATAAAACATAGATCAACCACTGTATGGACATTGAGGATGATCCTACAAACTCAATTATTAGGAAGATTAAAGCAAATCTCCTGACTCATCAAAGATAAAGGCTGAATAATAGACCAGAATCCAGAAATTTAAAAAAAAGATTTATTAATTAGACAACTATTGCTTGTATCTAAGAAGTGATATTCTCATTATTAACTTGAAGTTATATTCAATGCTGCTAAGGGGAAAATGAAGTGGCTATTATGGACAAAGCAATATAGTTACAAACATGAAAAGGAGATAATCCCTATCTTCAAGGAACTTACATTCTACTGTGTCAATAAAACCTGTTCAGTGATAAATGGATACAGGATATAGAAAAATTAATCCAAAATGATAAGGGGGAAGGAATAATGTCAAGATAACATTATGTTTAGAGGAGTTCAGGTCCCCCACATATATATCAACGAACACTTAACAATGCACAAGAATTATAATAAAAACCAAAGAGGATAAGCTATAAACATCTCTATCCAATCTAAGATTGCATAAAATAACTGCCAGAATTAACCTGAATCTCAGAGCAGAACAACCAGCTAGGGTAAGTGAAAGAAGAAGTGAAAAACCATCAGCTTCCACAGAAGGACATAAGACCAGAGAGAGCCCTCAGGAATTCAGGGGCCCAATCTACAGCACATAATGGCACCAGAGCATATGCAGGCAGCAAGGGTCTGACTCAGCATCTCTATAGAAGAAGACAAGGCCAGATCATTTCCACAGATAGAAGAGTTCAGTCTTTGCCACCAAACTCAGGATCAAGCATGTCTACACACACCAGCCAGAAGCATAAAAGCAGAGTTTAACACAAGCATAAACCCACAATCTGAAAACTGAAATTGCAGATATAAGTAAGTAGAAGAAAGCATCAAACTTAATGAAGAAATACATTGGACTGAGAGAAGCCAAAGAAGTGAACCCCGAAGAGGAGAGCAACTTTACAATAAGTCAAAGTAAAGACTTAAAAAATAACATCCTAGTAAAAAAGGACTATAAGTGTACTAAGGAGAAATTAAATAAGAGATAAATGTGGGAATAATTAGGAAAGAAAGAATGGCAAGGAGAATCAATATCAGAATAGATGAGATAAGCTTGACCCGAGAATTGAAATCTCTAAAAATTGGGATGGACCAAACAGAAAGTGATTTATGAGATAAAAATAAATATTAAAACCAAACCAAAAGTTTGGAAAAATAGAAGCAAATGTGAGATATAAATTATATGTAAAAAAAAAAATCTTACCTGAGAAACCAGTCAATGAGAGACATTCTAAATATCACTAAATCACTTTGAAATCATGCCAAAAGAAACAGCGGGAGAGTTCGACAACTAAAAGATTTAGGGAAGGATTCAATAAAATAGTGTTTAAACTCATCCCTGAAAGTTCCTGTCTTTGTTTTAAGGGAGATTTCCAGAACTCTTATTTTCAAAGTGAAGGATTATCTATCATGTGAACCTTTTTCATTTTCTTTGCTGCTATTTTCTTGCCATTTTCCACCATCAATTATTACTATCTTATTATTTTTTATCACATGTTAAACTAGGAACCTGATGAGGGGGAGCTAGGAGCTATTGTGGCACCATTTTTTACCAGGTCTAACCCTATTCCTAACTGTTCAATTGTGGCATTAAAGCAGGAAGGTCTTAATTTTTGCATGCATGTCATAGACCCCTTTGTCAATCAGGTGATACATCTGGATACCTATTCAAATAATGTTTTTAAATGCATAAAATAAAATATACAGGCTTACAAAAGAAACCTATAATACTGAAATATAGTTTCCAAAATTTTAATAAATCAAGTTTATGTACTCCTAGATTATACTTTTGAACCTCTGTATTAGAAATCGAGATACATCAAATAACTGATACAGAACTATGAGCAGAATGGAAGAACAATATAGTTTCAATAGGATTTATGCTTAGGTGAAAGCATCACTCAAGGGAAATAAGTATTACCTCTAATACCTATTAGAAGTAAGGTAATTAAAAGCTGGTAGTTTGTAACAATCTTAGTCTAAACAACAGGGACACAAATGCAAAATAATGATGATGAGTTCACGTTTATAAAGGACCCCAAGGTTTGCAAAGTGTTTTACATAACTATCTCATTTTATCGCTACAACAAGCCTATAAAGTAGGTGCTATTGTTATCCCTTCTAGAGGAGAACATTCAGATTGAGAGAGGTTTAGTTATTTGCTCAGGGTAAAAAAGCTAGTGAGTGTCTGAGGAAGGATTTGAACTAACCTTTTTGACTGAAAGGCAAAAATTTTATCCACTACAAAACCTGGCTGCTTTAAAAATTATTAGAAACTAGTCGAAAAATATTGCTTCCTTGTCCTCTGTTACAAAGGATGTTAAGAAAACATGAGAGACTTTCAGGGGCTGAGTGAAGATGGTGAAGTAGAGGAAGCAATATGCTGAGGTCTCCCAACATTCCCCACAAAATAACGTTAAAGGAAAGTCTCAAATTAAACACTGGAGTGGAAGAGCTAACAAAAAGTCAGAGAAAAACATTTATCTAGTCGAAGACAACTTAAGAGATTAGAAGAAGCAATTTGTGACATGGGGATGGAGGCCATATGAATGGAATATTAGAGGTTGGACTAGGTGGTGATGACAGAATCAGTAGCAGCTTTGGAAGCTCTCAAGCCAGAGACAGCAAGGGGAACTGGCAACTGATCAGAAAAAGATTAAAGGGAATTTCTATGCTAGCACTGGACGTAGAACTAGATGCTATTTAGCAACTCCATTGCCTATCCCTACTTCTGGATCACAGTTGAATGGCAGAGAAAACCATGTTCATGTATGAGGGACCGAGGGCCCTGAGAAGCAGAATCACACTTGGTCATATGGGATTAGGGGCCTTTCTTGAATAAGATCTAGAGCAAAAATCAGAAAAGCAGTGACCACACTTCTTACACTTTGGAAGCACCCAAAACTCTCACTCAGAACGCAGTTGTGAAAAAATTCCAAAGCTTGGGACAGGAAGAATGGAAGGTAAAATGGTCAAAGTGAAGGAAATGGTTAAAGCTCACTTTCATCTAAATTGCTTCCAAGAAAGACTCTGTGTGTGTGTTCGAGCATGCATGTGTGTGTAAATGTATATACCTACATACACATATGCACACATTCTCAGTTGAGTATAAAAAGCTATCTTACCAACAGGAAAGTAAAAGGGGAAAGGGACAAAATAAAGGAGAGGTTGATTAAAGGGAGAGTAGATGAAGGAAGGCAGTAGTCAGAAGTAAAACAGATTTTAGAGGAGGGAAAAGATAAAAAAAAGAGAGAGAGAACTAAATTGAAGAAAATAAAATGGAAGGAAATGCACAACTAGTCATCATAACTGTGGATGTGAATGGGATGAATTCACTCATAAAACAGAAGAGGATAGGAAAATGAATTAGAAATCATACTCCAAAAATAATCCAACAAAATGTGTTTTCCAGAAACACTCTTGAAACTGAGAGACACACAAAGAGTTAAAATAAGGGTCTAGAACAAAATCTATTATACTTCAGCTGAAGTAAAAAAGATTATGATCTCAGACAAAGCAAAAGTAAAAATGGACCCAATTAAAATGAATGAGCAGGGAAACTACAACTGGCTAAAAGGCACTATAGACAATGAAGTAATACCAATACTAAATATACATGCACTAAATGGAACAGCATTCAAATAAGAAAAAGTTAAATGAATTAAAGGGGGAGATAGTGAAATTATAATTCTAGGTGACTTCACCTTTCCCCTCTCAAAGCTAGATAAATCTAACCTTAAAAAAATAAGAAAGAATCTAAGGAAATGAATAGAATATTAGAAAAGTTAGACGTGATAGAGCTCTGGGGAAAAAATGAATGAAAATAGAAAAAAGTATAGGTTTGTTTGTTTAGCTGCATAAGATACCTACACAAAAATTAACCATGAATGTCATAAAAACCCTACAACCAAATGTTGAAAACAAAAATGTTAATGCACTCCTTTCACAATGCAATAAAAATATATTCAACAAATGATCATGATTAAAATTAAAATTATGTGGAAACTAAATCAAAAATTAAATGAGTGGGTCAAAGAATAAATCATAAAAATAATAATTTCATTAAAGAGAATGACAACAGTGAAATAACATACCACAATTTGTAGGATGCAGCCCAAGTAGTATGTAGGGGACTATTTATATCTTAAATGTGTACATCAATAAAAAAGAGAAAGAATGGATCAATGAAGTGAATATGCAACAAACAAAAAATAAAATAAAAATCCCAATTAAATACCAAAATGGAAATCCTGAAATTTAAAGAAGAGGTTAAAAAAATTATGAATAAAATAGATCATTGAAAGAATAGATAACTAAGATCTGATTTTATAAAAATAAAATAAAATAGAAAAATCATTAGTTAATTTGATTTAAAAAAGAAAGTAGACAATCAAGTTGTCAGAATCAAAAAAGAAAAGGTTGAATGCACAAACAATGAAGATGAAATTTTAGAAACTGTTTTGCCCAATTTTATGTCAGTAAAACTGAGAATCTACTTGAAATGGAGGAATATGCGTGCATACATACACACATTTGCTTGTGTCTCAGATTAACAGAAGTTAACACAGAATACTTAAATGACCCTTTCTTAGAACAAGCTATTATTAACCTCCCTAAAAAGAAATCACAAGGACCACATTCATTAAAAGTTCATTCTACTAAACATTTAAGGAACAATTATTCCCAATACTCTATAAAGTATTTGAAGAAATAGGTAAAAAGGAGTCTTTCCAAATTCCTTTTATGTTATAAATATGATTTCGATACCTATATCAGGGAGAGTAAATATAAAGAAAACTTTAGAACAATTTTCCTAATGAATATTGATGCAAAAATTTTAAATAAAACACTAGTAAGGAGATTATAGAAACATATCGCAAAAATTACACACTATGAGTAGGTAGGATTTATACCAGGAATGCTAACAGTATAATTGACCATGTCATAAAAAACATATAATTATATCAATAGATGCAGAAAAATCCTTTGATAGCACACAACACCCATTCCTATTAAAACACTAGAAAAAATAAAAATAAAGTAAGTGTTTTTTTAGAATGATACATTTTGCATCTATCTAAAACTACCAGCATGCATTATTTTCTATAATGTCTCTGTAGTGAATATAAGCCTGATGCCTTTCCAATAAGATCAGGGGTGAAGGGGCAAAAATCAGGTGTCCATTATCACCACTGTTATTCAGTATTGTACTAGAAATGCTAGCTACAACAATAAAATAAGAAAAAGAAATTGAAGGAATAAAAATAGGCAACAGGGAAACAGAATTATCACTCTTTTCAGACCACAGTATGGTAGACTTAGAGAGCCCTAGAGAATCAACTAAAAAAAAAAAAAAACTAGTTGGAACAATTAACAACTTCAGCAAAGTTGCAGAATATAAAATAAAACCACATAAATCATCAGCATTCCTATATACTACTAACAAAACCCAGGAAAAAGATATAGAAAGAGCAATTCCATTTAAAATAACTGCAGATATTATAAAATACTTGAGATTTTACTTGCTGAGAAAAACCAAGGGATTATATAAACAAATCACTTTTCACAGGAATAAAGACAAATCTAAATAATTGCAGACATAATAATTGCTCATGGATAGGCCAGGCCAATAACATAAAAATGACAATTCTACCTAAATTAATTTACTTATTTGGTGTCATGTGATTAAAAATACCAAAGAATTATGTTATAGAGAGAGAAAAAAATAAGAAAATTCATATGGAAAAACAAAAGGTCGAAAACATCAAGAGAATCAATGGAAAAAAGTATGAAGGAAGGAGCCCTAGCAGTTTCAGATTGCAAACTACATTATAAATCAGTAATCATCAAAACAATCTGGTACTGGCTAAGAAATAGAATACTGGATTAGTACTTAGAACCTTGTTTCAGTTATTTATTTAGCACCTTGTTTCAGTTCAAGTGTCTTTGAGCCTTGACCTTATGTCAAGTCTTTGTTTAGAAACAGAACCTGTGAATCCAACAGTGAGAGGGACTTGCCAAAGACAGAAACAGGAAGAACATAACAAGTGGGTGGAACAGGGAGGAGCTAATGACAAAGAAAAAGCTGAACACAGCTTGGACAGAGCAGAACCCAGAAGGGAACACCTGTGGTGGCCAGCACTCTGTTTATCTGTGTTGATTTATGTTTGTGATACTTTGTACAGAAGCCCTGGGACCTTACTGAGGATTTTCTTGTTGTCTATTTACAGAAGTCCTGGAGGAGATTTTCAGAGGTCTTGGGACTATGCTGATGATTTGTGTTGAATACAATATCAATTTGGAAATGGATGAACCTGATATGGTAAACAATTGTAATGGCAACCTATGGTTTCTGAAAAACCTGAGAAGACTTATATGAATGGATACAAAGTGAAGTGTGCAGAACTATGTGAATATTATATACAGTAACAGCAATGTTGTAAGAAAGATTAATTGTGAAAAACTTGGTTAATATGATCAAGAGAAAGATCCAAGAAAATTTTAAAGGACCCACAATGAAAATTGCTATCTACCACCAGAGAGAACTGATAAACTTGGAGTGCAGGTTGAAGCATACATTTTTTTTACTTTATTTTTTCTTGTTTTTCCGTTTCTTTTTCTTTGGCAACATGCCTAATATGGAAATGTTTTGTACAATTTCACATGTATAATCAATATCATATTTCTGGCCTTCTCAAAGGGGTGCAAAAGAGTGAGAGAGAAGAAGAAAATTTTGAAATCAAAATTTTTAAAAATGAATGTTGAAAACTTTTACATGTAATTTGGAAATATTTACTGAAATAAAATATATTTAAAATATAAATCATGATATAAGGAGGCTTGACACATTTCTAAAGATTTTGGTTTCTAAAAAGTTTAAATATGTATTTTTTTATGCGATTTAGCAAAATAAGTGGCCTGCATTACTTTCTAATACTTGGGTTGCTCACTGTTTTTGTTGTTGGTTTGGTTTTAGTTGTCTATTCCCTTAAGAAGTATTTGCCTGAAAAATGTTTTGTTGATTTTCTACCACAGGTGAAACATGCTACTTTTTTTTTTCAATAGTTGCAATCAATTTATTAAAAGAGATGATTGGTTAGGCATCTGCAATGGTGACTTCAACTTCTACACCTGGTTCAATGCTGATAGAAGTGATCTGTTTAACAATTTCAGAAGGACTGTGCAAATCAATAAGGCGTTTGTAGATTCTCATCTGGAACCGATCCCAAGTCTTTGAACCTTCACCGCAAGGAGTTTTTCTCGTTGTGATTCGAAGTGTCTTGGTGGGCATTCGAACAGGTCCCTTCACTTTCAGGTTCTTCTCTTTGGCTCCTCTGATGAGGTCGGCACACACTTTCTGGAGTGATTTCACATTGCGGCTGGTAAGGGTGATCCGGATCCGGTGAATGGCCACTTCGGGCTCCACAAGGGTCTTGCCGGTGTCTTTGAATGCCATGGCGGCAGGGCGGCTTCCTGACCGACTTATTCCTCGGTGAGAGCGAACAGAGGTGAGTCAGGAGGTAGAGAGGCAGAGACTGCCAACTTCAAGCAGCTGTGGCGGCGATACCTTCACCAAAGAGGAAACATGCTACTTTTAAAGGAATCTTTGGTGGCAGAAATAACTTCTGTAATCATCATTGCAACACTGTGCCCTTGCATCATCCTAAAACTGCTGGTCAATATAAATCTGAACTCAATGATTTGTGGTAGGTTTTCTTGTTTTGTTTTGTTTTGTTTTTTGTCTTTTCCTCAGACCAGGCTTCAAGTGAAACGGTACAAAGAGAGATGTCTTTTTGCATATTCTCTGGAAGTATTAATTGCCATTGAATGATTTCTGAAAGAATAAGTATACATACTAGAAGTTACTTGATTTCCCATCTGCTTTACTCTCCCTTCTCTCTCACTTCCCACCCCTCTCTGTTCTTTTATCTTTGTTTCTACTCAGCTTTGTGTTCATCTCTCTTCCCCTCTCCTCCCCATTTTCTCTTCTTTTTCTCTTTTTCTCCCTACCCCCTTCCCAGTTTTCTTCTTTCACATAAAAATTAAAAAGAGGGGGCAAAAGTTCCTTTTCCACATGCTTCCTTTTTTTTCCCCTTTTAAACTCTTCCTTGAGTGGGAAGAGTTCCTACCCAGAGATTAAGAGATTAAGTGATGAGTGGCCACCAAGTCCCTTTTATCACTTCCTGTGAGTATAAACAGTCATTGGTCTGTACTACCTGTAACAGAATAATGGTTTGAAGATTTACAGGGATTTAATGGAAGGAACTAGTAGTACCACAAAACCAGTGGGATCAGCTCAGGTTCAGATCCACTATATCTGACTCTTCCAAATTCAGAACAACTTCAGGAACTGATCTGAACTCTTTTGTAAAGTTTTCTCCATTGTTTAACAAGAGAGGTATTTTCGTCACTGGTTTAGTGAAAGCTAGGGGCTTAGAAGGCAAGCTAGAAAGTTAACCCTGAGTGATGGTTTTTGCCTGAAAATCCAAAATAAGATAAAAAAAGAATAAATTCAAGGAGCATACAATCACATAGTCAAATTTAAAGGGAAAAAAGCCATAATTTTAGACTTCAAAAACTTCCTAAATCCTTTAAGTAAACAAGCTAGAAGAAAAGTATTTTAAGCCCTTATTATACTCCAAATGAGCCTTCCCTAAGTCCCTTGTGGTTCTCTGCCTGTAATACCTGCATCTAATTTGGAATGAACCTAAACATAGGATATTTTCCCCAGAGAGAGATGAATTGGAGTCAAATACAAACTACCTAGTAGAGACAGGGGATTTCTGAAGTCGCATTTCATTGTCTCTGCTTTCTCCCAATCTCTCCACAAAGACTACAAATTAGAGGATTTGAAATTGACTGCTTACCTGCCCTACCTCCAAAGGAAGGTCTTTTATTATGAATGTGAAACAATTACCACGCTTTTAAAGGGTCTGAAATGCTACCTCTGTTCGGACAGAATCCTTTTTGCATGGCCTTTAGAATGTTAGGACAGTCAGTAATTTTGGAACAGGGGGTTTGAAGGAAGTCAGAGGACAAATATATTATTTGGGACTAGGAATATATGAATGTTGTGGGGAGGGAGGAACAAACATAGGATCTTCATAGGAAATCCCTATGCCCTCACAATTTCCCAAGAGTTCTAAGATTTAAATGAATGAAGGTTTAAAGAAAGTACAGGAAGATTGTGTATAGGGAACACATACAAAACTGAGTACCTAAAAGCTGCTAAGAAAGATTGTTTCCCCTCCCTCCTCTCTCAAAAAAGTAAAACTAAATAAATCACATTTGGTTCTCTCTATTTAAACTTGAACATTGTAGTGGATGTGTGATCTCATCAATGTTGGCACACCCTCTCATTCAGTATAACAAACATCTGGGAAGCACCCACTATGTCTATGCCCATTTCTAGATACTAATGATACAGACTTAATATGTACATGTATACATACATATGTATATATATATGCATGCATATGGACACATATATTAATACATATGCTTCATAAATGTTTTACATATAATGTTATTTACATATGCATGTATATATGTATAATAATATTTGGAGTTAGGAAGAACTGAGTTCAAATGTGTCACATTGGGCAAGTCATTGAATCTCTGTATGTCTTAGTTTCCACACACATATATATACATATACATGTGTATATGCATATATATATACATATAATATTATATACATGTGTGTATATATATAAGTATATGTGTGTGTGGAGATAAATATATCTCTACCTGCAAGGAGATTACTATCTACTGGGCAGAAGACAACATATACTCAGATAATTATGAAATATACACAAAAGAAATTCAAAGTAGTGGTGTAGGGCACTAAGATTGGAGAATTAGGAGAGACTTCTTGTAGGAGGTAGCACTTGAGCTGAAACTTGTGGGAAGTTACTATTTCTAAAAGACAGATGTAAGGAGGGTACACACTCCAGACACATGGTCCAAAGCACAGCAGGGAGAGGAGGGATCATGTACAAGTGAACAGAAAGTAGGCTAGTTTGTTTATAATACAGAGTATTTAAAAGGGTGATGAGAAATTTTTCAGGGAAGTAGGCTAAAGTCATTCTGTGAGGGGCTTTAAATGCCAAAGAGATTATGTTGCAGTAGAAAAATATATTAGCCCAACAGTGAGTGGCTCTAAGTTCAAGTCCTAGAGCTTTCCTTCTTATAACCTGCATGTTTGTGTATATATACATACATCAGTTGTTCCTGTTTCCTCAACTTTGACGTGAAGAAGTAAAACTAGATCATTTCTAAAGTACTTTCCAGTTCTAAATTGATTATTTTATATTTTATCCTGGCAACATCAAGGAGTCACTGAAGTTCTCTGAGAAAGGGGAGTGATCAGATGCATATGTTCATTTCTATTCTATACAATTTTTGTCCCTGTCTTAGTTTGAATATTGCACAGAAGCTCCACTGCTGTGGGAACCTCTGGTAGATTGTTTGACCTTGCATGCATATTAACAAAGCACACATAATCCATCAATTATTCCTTAATCTTTGTATATGACCAGTTCACCTCCTTTTAGAATCATATATCCCTTGATAAGTCCTTTTTTATCACTAGTGCCTTCCCTCTGAGATTAGCTTCCATCTCCTCTGAATATAGTATACACATCATTGCTTGTATGTTGTCTCTTCCATTAGACTATAAGCTATTTAGGAGAAGGGATAGCATTTTGCCTTCCTTTATATACCTGGAGTTTAGCATGGTGCCTAGCACATAATAAGTGTTTAATCAATACTTGATGATTAACTGATAACATCTTTTATGCAGCTTTTTCTTATAGGAAACTGAAAATCATCAGTGGTCAGATCCACGAAGGTAAATTTTCAAACCAAGATGGAACCGAAAAAAATTTCTCTAAAGCTCTCCTAAGCTCAGTAGCTGTCAATGCCATATAACCTGATAGTGTGTCTATCCTAAAACACTGTACGCAGATAAATATCTTTGTTTACATTTGAGTTTTACTCGAATTCCTGAAGGATGCAGATAAGATGAAAATAAAACTTGATTACTTCTAATGCAAGGAGCATACTGTGTAAAGGGAATGAATTCTTAGAGCCTTGCATTGGGCAAGTTACTCTAATTTTCAAATGAAAGAATGTATTGCTGGACAGCTTTTTGAGAAAGCTATAGAATATTCTACTTTAAAGGAGAAAGGTGAAATCTCTCTACATTTACCCATTGTCAGTTTGGAAAATAATGCTACAATCTTAACATGTATTTGTTCTAAAAGCTTTCACTTCATCTGTAGCTTGGAAATGCTGTTTCTGTAGTTGTTACTGTTTTATTTTTAATGGCATTAGCTTCCCCATACCCAGGTGGCTTAGTGGATAAACTAGTCCACTGATCTTGGACTTAGGAAGATGTGAGTTTAAATATGTTATCAGTTATTTAATACCTGTGCCACCCTGGCCAAGTCACTTAATCCGTCTGACTTAGTTTCCTTAACCATAAAATGGGGCTAATAATAACATGTACCTTGCAGGATGGTTGTAATGTTCAAATGACATAATATTATTTAAGTGTTTAACACCATGCCTGGCAAATACTAGGTGTTATATAAATCACCTAGAGATGTCTTTTTGCACATTCTCTGAAAGTATTTATTGCCATTGAATGATTTCTGAAAGAATAAGATGGAAGTGAGAGAGAAGGGAGAGTAAAGCAGATGGGAAATCAAGTAACTTCTAGTATGTATACTTATTCTTTCAGAAATCATTCAGAGTAGCAGTTGAAGAGACTTTAGACATAATTTAGTCCAGCTTTCTTGTTTATGGGTAAGGAAAATGAGACTCAAAGAGAAGCTTCCTTACGATATGCATCATTAATCAATCATCTGATTGACCCCCAAGATTTCTTCAAAAGGAATGAACTTCTGCTGAAGTGAAGAAGGTGATTGCCTACCTGGTGTTACTCTTAGAGACACCAGTCCTCCCCACAAATTTACTTCCATATTTAGACTTGATTCTGCTATTAGAATTTCATTACTTTAGATAATAACTTTCATCTCCTGGGATAGTCTACCAGTATTTTATGCTATTGAATTGCAAAGGCATTTTCTAATGGCAGATTTAGACAAACAAGGGAAGGATAGAGTATAAAACTTCTATAGAGCTGAAAAGGGATAGAGATAAAAGAAACGGGATAAGTAAAGACCATAAAAAGTAGAGTGCCAAAGGCATCAGAGACACCAGTTTTGTGTTCCCAATGGAAGAGTATGTTCTTCAGATTGAGAAGAATAAAACAAAAAGATTTAAGAGCAAATTAAAGTATAGGATAAGTGAGTAAATAAAAACAGATCACCTCACTTCCTTCACTGGGCTTAAGGAACTTCTTTCTATTGGTTGTACTAGTATCAGGATGCTAGAGTCTTGAAAGAACTTGTGATTCCTGAATTGATGTTTATAATCTTTAAAAATCATGAAAAATGGGAGGTCTGCCAGATAATTGGAGAAAGATAAAGTTATCAGAGGAGAAGGAGATGATGATGATGATGATGATGATGATGATGATGATGAAGGAGGAGGAGGAGGAGAGGAGAGGAAGACCCTGAATGTTGGATAGGTACCATCATTTTCTGAGTTGGCTTGGAACTGAATAGGGGTAGGATTGAGTCACATTATTAAAATTGTGTTTTCTGTGAATCCAGACCACCCACTGGTATAAAACCATTGCTGTTTAACACCAATAGCCTCCCATTTATCCTAATGAGTGTAAATTATAGAACATTGTACTTTTGAAAAAAGTCAACACTACACATACTGCAAAGATCCTTTGTGGGTATAAGCAGTATGCCCCATGATACTGATGGTAACTTGAAAACATATGGTTATATAAAAGCCACAGATAAAGATATGTTTATACAAATAAATGAGGTGGGTCAGCCCCATAGGGAAAAGGAAAGCTGACTGATGAATAGTTCCTGTGGCATCTTAGTGGAACATTAAGAGAACAAGAGAAAGTCCTCAATAAAACTGAAGGAATCCTACACTGAAGATTTATGGAAACATGGACCAAAATCTTACAAGATGGGCAGAAGCAGACAAGTTCTAATCTGCATCACTGAAAGGAGTACCCACACCAATAAAATCACAGATACATCAACATAACAAATAACTGGCATTCAATTCCCTCAGAATGTGTTCTGAATTAAATTCCTTCGGACTAAAAAACTCCTCTCCATTTGCTATTTTGCTAAAAAGAATTATTAAAAAAAAATAGACAGTCAAAGCCAAAAAAAGCATTTGTAAAAGGTGGTTGGCAAAGGAAGAAGGAACATAATTTAGCATGTCTCCCTGCATTGCATTTTATAATTAGAGCCAACTAGACATTTCATGATTAGAAATTGTTGCCTATAAAACATCATCCAGCTAGCCAGAAGCCCTCAAATTAAAAACCTAGCAATTCTACAAGATGCCAATTTCTACATGAATACTTACAGAGATGGAGGGGGGAAGATGAGGGAAGGAGAGGAGGGGGAACAGAGGGAGGAGGTTTGAAGGGAAAGCAGGAGGACATGATCCCATTGCCACAAAGGGAGGAAGACCGTTCCAACTGAACAGGCTGACATCAATGTACCAAACTGCCACCAATCTGTATAGCCCCCATTTAATTCTCCCCCTGCTGGGTGGAATAACTTCCTATCTAAAATTTAGGTAGAGATACATCTTGTCCAGAGCTACAAAATAGTCACATGAGGTGCAGCCAAAGATGAGAAGAGAGTATAATCTATTCAGGAGGCAAGGGATGGCACAGAATCCAGGCTCATGTTGTTTTATAGAGTATTATGAGAATTTCTAACTACTTAATCAGCATCAGCCATATTATAAGAGGTGAATAAACTAGATTTAAAGTTGGGTTTGACTATTTTGAATTATAAAAAGTAAGTAATCAGATTACAAATGGAGGGAAGCAAGGAAATAGGCATTTATTAAGTATTTACTAAGTGCCAAACACCATATTAAGCACTGGGGGATGCAAATACAAACTAATAAAGACGGTCCCAGCTTGCAAGGAGCTTACTTTTTTTTTTTTTTTTAAAGCAATTGGGGTTAAGTAACTTGCTCAAGGTTACACGGCTAGTCATTTGATTTATGCGTGGGTGCTCATTTTCTGAGGCCGGATCTGATCTCGGGTCATCCAAACTCCGAGGCCGGCGCTCTTACTCACTGCGCCACCTAGCCGCCCCAAGGAGCTTACTTTTTAATGGGGGAAGACAATATATCAAATATTGCTGCAAAGCTAGGGGTGGGTAGGAAGAAATGAAGGTATGGTTGTGAAGTCTAAAAGAAATCAAGAACGGGCTGAGAAGAGAATGAAGGCAAGCTAGCCTCATCCCTTCCACAAAAGGGAGCATCTCACCATTAGGTTTTATTCACAAAGTTCAAGTTTTTCCACATGGCCAATGTTTCTTCTCCCACCTCAACCTCTTGTTCCAATGGGGTGGGGGAAAATAGGAGAGAAATAAAATACATTTTAGTTGAAAACAAAAATAAACTCAAATCCAAGAAGACAAAATATGAATTTTTTTTGGTTTGGTTTGGTTTTTTTGGAATCCAGAGTGCATTTTCACATATAAATAATATGTAGATGTAGTAAGGTTTACAGGTCAACACAAAAAAACTTATATAAACTATAATAGGACTGAAGCATAGTACAAATGCTTAAGTTTTGTTCAAGATTCACCACATTCAGGCTGTAGTCTATCTTTCCAGATTTACTTCATTGTAATACCCTTCATACACTCTGTTGTTGCATCCAAACTGGACTACAAACTATAATCTGAATTTAGGACTCCATAGCACGCTTCCAAAACAAGGTATAAATATAGAGAATTCAGATAGAAGACAGATATATAGAACATTAAGTACTTTGACAGGCACTATGCTAACCACTAACAGTACAAAGAGGAGCAAGCAAAACTGCTCCCACACCCGAGGAGCTTATATTTTAAAAAAGAAAACAACATATAAAGAGAAGCTGCAATGGGGTACGGTATTTGCTTCTTTGCAAAATTTCTGAATTGGAAGTTAAGAAATCCAGAAAGTTAGTTGATCCTGGAATGAAGTGAGTAAGACTGGATTTTCTCATGAAATGGGAATGTTGGCTATGGACCAGTCAGTTAAGTAGGCCTCAGTAAATATATATTTCCAGGATAGGAAGGCTGCTGGTGAGAGGGTGAAGGAATATGGAGAGTGAGCCAAGACAAGAGTGATGTGGGTATGACTAGGACCTTTCATGATATTATGGCCTAAGCTAAAGACTCACCAGTCAAGAGAGCAGACTTTAGGGTATATTTTTTACCTGTTTCTATTTACCCAAGTGGGCCTTTAATAAGCCTACTCTTGTTCACATGGATTCAGTGACAAAGAATCACTAAGTGGCTGGTGAGCCAGACGAGGGAGTTG
Source organism: Gymnobelideus leadbeateri (assembly GCA_011680675.1). Classification (NCBI taxonomy): domain Eukaryota; kingdom Metazoa; phylum Chordata; class Mammalia; order Diprotodontia; family Petauridae; genus Gymnobelideus; species Gymnobelideus leadbeateri. The sequence goes on from WOXC01007774.1 coordinate 178,286, forward strand.
ACTCTGTAAATGGGCAAATGGAGCTAGGAATACCTTCATTTGTCTCTCTTCATTTCATGTGTGAATCATGCAGTAAGGAGTTGTTGTTTTTCTTGACTCCCCAAGAAAGGGAGTCAGGGGAATGGGATAGACTCTCTCTTATAGCATTTCTAACTCCATGTGGTACAGGGTTAGCTTGCAACTAACATGTACTGGTATTTCCCCTAGTGTTTATTTATTTTTTTATGTAGGTAACTTATACACAAGAGAGATATTGTGTTGTAGTGGATAGAAGGCTTCCCTTGGAATCAGAAAGACCTTCCTTCAAATCCTACCTCTAATACTAACTGTATAACCATAGTTAATTCATTTAATGTTTTGTTATCCAAGGAAAACCTTTAAGATTACAAATTTTGGGGTGGTGTGTTTCTAAAGAGTGCTTCCAAAGAGTGGCTAGGTGGCACAGTGAAGAGAACACCAACTATGGAGTCAGGAGGACCTGAGTTCAAATCCAGCCTCAGACACTTAATACTTTACTAGTCCTGTGACCTTGGGCAAGTCACTTAATCCCAACTGCCCTCCCCTCCCCGCTCCAAAAAGCAAAAAGAAAACAAATAAAGAGTGCTTCTATGTGGGACTCAGGAAAAAAGGGAAAAAAACCATCAAGTCAAAAATTGTCTACAGTACCTGCAATGTGGCTACTTTCTCTTGAAAGCTGAATATGGCCATGAAAAAAAATGTTATATGTTCTTTCAAGATCTTATTTAATTCTTTTGTTTATCTTGCTTCTACTTTTTCAAGTTCTTTTGGAGGTCACTTCTAAGTTATCTGCAAACAGTTTCACTTTTCAATACAGCCATAAAGTTGTAAATGGACAGAAAAAAAAATTATTGACTAGTAGACAATGTTTGCAACTGAAAAAGGATTGAAAACATATATTTTTGAGCAGAGGAAACAGGGAGAGAAGATGGTGAGAAAAGATGAAACAGACAGAATTGGAGATGCAGTATAAGCCTTAGGGAGATCAATGAATATGACAGGTATAATAGATGGCACATGGTGAGCATCAGATTCGGAAGAATTGATGACAAGGCACAAGAATAGATTGAGCGTGAGTTTCAGGATAAGAATGTACAAAATCATTCAGTGTATTTTTCTTGTTCAAGAAAATCCAGATTCCCTGAATATGCTGAAAGGCTTTCAGTGTTGGGTGGGAGAATGTCTTCTCCCATTCTCATAACTGGGTGCTTTCTAGCAAGGATCACGGAAAGGTAAGTAAAACAGCACCTTTAGGCTTCTCTTGTGTCTCTCACCAGCATAAGGCATTTGACTGGAAGGAAGAACTGTCTATTCAATTTCTGACATAGGTTATGCTATGAAAATCAGGGGCTGACATTGACAAACTAATCTTTCCATTGACATGCTCCAAAGGGAAGTACAAAGAAGCCCATACATATGGGACAAAGTCTGCTACCATAGTGCTTTCTCCTTCCCTTCATGGAGTATTAAGATATACTTGATATCCTTCAACAGCAATTCACTTCCTTAATGGTTTGTGTGCAATGCGTGTGTGTATGTGCATGTGTGTGTGTTTGTGTTGGTAGATAAGCAAAAGATAATCAAGCTGAATTTGATGCTTAAACTTGTTGAATGGATGAGTTATCACTAGCCAAGCTTAGTTGTTCCAGTTATTCATGTTCCCACCTACCCATAATAAGGTCATGATCCCAGCAATACTTGAGAGACAATTTTTAATTGTTCTTGTAAACCAGAATTGCTAGGTTGTTGTTTTGTTTTATTTTATTTTAATTTTCTTATATTGAAAAGGGCTGATCTAGAAAAGGGTTTCTTAAACCTTTTTCTCTTCTAGAGTTTTTGGTAATTGCATGGCCTGAGGGCATACACAGTGCAAGAGGGTGCATGCTTTGTGTTCAGAACCAAGGCTGCAAGGAAGCTGTGTGATACAACATGGGAAAGGGCTGCCAGAACCACCTCAAATTCATTATACATTTGATTTTGAATTAATTTTTGGTCTTTGTGCATTCAGAAACCTTTTACTGTGGCCACATTTTTCAAAACCGTATCTGGAGTGGTGACCCACAATTTAAGAAGTGCTGATCTAGATTGCCCCTTCCAGCTCTGAGATTGTCATATTCTGTGACTTCCTGGTTCTCCGACTCAGCAGAAATTTTCACTTGCCCAACAAAGGCAAGTTTCATTCTCCACTGTAAGAGAGATTGAATCTTCATTTCAACTGCTATTTACTTTCTATCCTTAAGCAATCTTCTTTACCATTCTGGACCTCAGTTTCCTAAGGCATATCCCAACCAAATCATACTCACTGAAAATTTATTCAGTGCCGTAGAGTTGACTAACAGTAAGATTGGACTTCTTATAGCTGGTAGGTCTATTCTTGCAGATTTTTAAAAATCACTGTCACACAGTTTTAATTATAATCTGCATGCTGATAATGACTTGATCCATATAAGGCATTCCAAAAGCTTTAGTAGCTTAAAACTGCATGAAGGAGGGAGAAAAGGGAGAGGAGAAGGAGGAATAGAGAGAGACAGAAAGACAGACAGACAGAGACAAAAGGACAGAGAAAGAGAGAGAAGACAAGAGAAGAGAAGGAGGGAGAAGGGAAGAGAAAAGGAGAAAAGAGGACAGGACAGGAGAGAACAGGACAGGATAAGAGAGGAGAGAACATGGGAGTACAGGACATGAGAGGAGAGGAAAGAAGAAGAGAGGACAGGACAGGACAGGAGAAGGAGGGAAAGAGAAGTGAACATACAACCAGCACAACATGACAACATATTGGATATGAAAACTGATGGAAAAGTGAGAGCTGGGCCTTAACACCCTGGGCACAAGGCTACCCTTAAAATAGCTGTGGTATTTCTTCTCCACTCATGCTAGTTTGTTTTACTGTTGTTGTTTTCACCCCTGGGCCCAGAAAGGTCATGGGGTCACAGACTTATAGTTAGAAATGACCTCACAGGCAGGTAAAATAACTCATTTTACAGAAGACCAGAGGGGTTGGGTGATATCTTGGTCATATAACAATGAATAGCATTCAAAGTGAGGTCCTCTAACTCTTGACACTATGCTACATCTCTCGTGTAGGAAGGCTCTAGGCTCCTCTCACCTCTGAGATTCTGGGATTCTACAATTTTTTTTTCTATTAAAAAAAACAAACAATAGAATAGCCACCTGGCCTTTTCTGTCCAACTTCCAGACTTTTGAAACATCCTGTATATTTAATTTTAGTCTCTCCTGAGTTCCAGTCCTACATCACTGGTGCCCCAAATAGGTTTTGAACTCGATGTCCTATAGGCAACTCAAATTCAATATATACAAAACAGAAATCATAATATTTATCCCCAAACCAATCCTCTCTTAAACTTGGCTGTATATTTGAGGGCACAGTCTCTTCCCATTTGTCCAATTTCACAACCTCAGTATCATCCTCAAATTCTCACTCTTGCTCACTGGCAAATAAGATGAGTTGCCATCTCTTCTTCTGTTGACATCTCTCCAATTCAGACCCTTCTCTTCACTCACACAGTTACTACCCTAGTTCTGGTCCTCAAATCACCTTTTTTCCTTCAACTACTTTGACAGCCTCCTAATTAGTCTCCCTTGCTTGTCTGCCTTAAATCTAATTCATCTTCCACATAGCTGTTAAAGTGGTTTTCCTAAAGTGCTGGTCAGATTGTATCATTCACCTATTCAATCAACTCCAATGACTCCCTATTATCTCTATGATTAAATAGAAAATCCTCTGTTGGCTTTTAAAGCACTTCATCATTTGTTCTCAGCCTACTTTTTAAGTCTTATTACTTATTATTTCCTTTCATTCCTATCAGAGCATAGCCAACCAGGCCTTCTTCCTGTTCCTCATCCATGGCATGCCATCTCCCATCTCTGCACTTTTTCACTAACTGCCCCCTATGCCTGCAATGTACTCCTCTACCTCTTGGAATAATTAGCTTATAGTTGATTAAATAAAGAATCACCTATTACTTGAAGTCATTGTGATCTCCTGTAATGGGAATGGGAATTTGAAGATCTTCTCTGCTTTGAAAATAAAAATCTGCCTCCTAATAGGCTGAATATGGTCACATGGAGCCTGTGGTAGAAGTATGGAGTACAGCCCATAGGAAGTTGGGAGTCAGAACAGCTAGACAGTGGGAGAAGAAAGAATGGGAGGCAAGCAGACAGTTAGGCTTGTGAGTAAATGTTGGTTTGTGGGAAGGCTAAAGGATGCTGTGGCTCTCTGTGCTGTTGTGGTTTATATTCTTTGCTACTGTGATGGAACTGGCTTACTGGTTTGGGGATTCAGTTTTCTGGTGTCTGAATAAATGTTTCATTTCTGTCTTCTATGTGGAGAGTCTGTTATATTTTGCAATCAAACACTATGTTGGTATATTTACAGTGACCATGGGTGTTGTGAATATTGCATTGGTACTACATCTCCCCATATGCTAATCCAATCCCTGAAAATTATTCTTTTTGTTCTGTATATTTCTCTATGTACATGTTGTCTCTACCAGTTATATCATAATCATCTAAAAGGCAAGGAGTAAATATTTCAATTTTATCTTTGTATCTTCAATACCTAGCATGATGCCTGGCATATAGTAGGTATTTAATAAATATGCACTGATTTATTAATTAATTGAACTGCTGAGGGACATACATGAATGGAATGAATACACTCTCTCAATCTATTCCTTTTGTTTAAAACTATGTGAAAAATTATTTTTCAGTGACATATAGATATATGTGTATATACATACATAAATGTGCTGTATGTATGTATATGAATAATAGCCTCACAGCCTCTATGAAGTTAATTTGGAGTACAATTGGTCTTATAAGATCATAGGTTCAAAACTAGAAGGAAGGGACATTAAAGGCCACCTAGTCCAATCTTCTCATATAGATGCAGAAATTGAGGTCAGCGGTCATGTGACTTTTCTAAAGCACTGAGTCAGTTAATGGCAGTGTGGTTAAAGAAAGCAGGTCTTCTGGTTTGAAATCCCAAATTCTTTCTAATGCATCACACTTAAAATCAATAATACAGCTCCACACCTTGCCAACTTGTAGATGTAGAACACAAAATAAATAAAACTACGGAGAGGGTGAAAATGACACTAGCTACATGTAAGGGCTAGGATTGAAATATATTTATTTGAAAGCACTTTAGAGAACTGAAAGTCATCAAACTTAAATCAGAGAGATCAATGTCATGGCCATTGCTATCAGATACATATATATATATATATCAAAGGAGACATTGTTAGAAGTCACTGTACTAGTCAATATTGAAAACTGAGAGGAGAGATTTATAGTGCATCTAAGTTGCAATATCAGTCCTGGAATTCTATTACCAATGGTCAATTCAACAACACCAAAGAAAAATACTTAATGATATCTTTTATGGATAATAATTATTGGGAAGAAATCCATTAAGAATGATATAGTGATTTTCTTTGTTGACTCAATATGTCTTTGAGGATATTTGCTACTCATGCTAGGAGAAAATTGGAAAAGAGGAAAAAAAATTGGTCAGTATGAGAGGTTGCTCTAATCATATATATATATATATATATATATATATATATATATATATATAGTGTGTAACAAATCCCTCTGGTCTATTAACTAAGGAGAAGCTTTTTGGTTGAGAAACAAAGGCAGAGAGTGCTAGAGAATAAAGGCATTCAATGACATATGAAGAAAATTTATAATAGCAATTAATTAAAGGGTCACTTGAATAGCTCTAAGGTTGGTATTAGGCATGGTGTAATAGGAAGGGCACTGAAATTACATTAAAAGAACTGGATCTGACTCCAAGTTCTTCTATCTATCTGAAAATTTAGATGTCACTCATATAATCATTCAGTGTGGTTCAATGGAAAGTTCACTGGACTTGGAGTCACAAGACCTGAATCTCTTCACATCTTTATGGCCTTTGACAATTCACTTGAACCTTCTTGATCTTAGTGTCTTCATCCTCATTGTCAATGAAACAACTGGGCTCCAAATCTATGATTCTTTTTGAGTATTTCCTTTTTTTTTCTTCATTAAAATGAGAAGTTTGAACTAAATAACATCTAAGGCCTATTCTCAATCCTATGATCCTACATATAATTGGAATTGACGGGTACCTTAGCAAATATAGAGTGTGATTCTCTCATTTTAGAAATAAGGGAACAGAGGATCAGAGACAGTGTTTCTTGCCAAGGGTCAAACAATTAATAAGTCTCTTAGGTAGGATTAGAATGTAGTTCTTCCTGCCTTCAAGTACCATGCCCTGTCTATGACACGACTGTCTTTATTATTACTAGTATAAGGGTTGGAATAATTAAATTTATTCTTCTTTATAATCTTAATGGATAGAAATAGAGAAATGGATTTTCTTTTTTTCTTCAAGATTCCTGATTCACGGGGCAGCTAGGTGGCGCAGTGAGTAAGAGCACCGGCCTCGGAGTTGGGATGACCCGGGATTGAAACCGGCCTCAGAAAATGAGTACCCACACATAAATAATGACTAGCCATGTAACCTTGAGCAAGTTACTTAACTCCAATTGCTTAAAAAAAAAAAGAAAGATTCCTGATTCATTTATCTTAAATATATATATATATATATATATATATATATATATATACACATATACATATATGTGTGTGTGTGTGTGTGTGTGTGTGTGTGTGTGTATATATATATATATATATATATGTGAAGAGAGAGAGAGAGAGAGAGAGAGAGAGAGAGAGAGAGAGAGGCTGTCCTGTTGAAAAGAAACACTTTTACTTTCCTTAGTCTTACACACTTTGCACCTCTTTCATGATTTATTCTAAATTCACAGGGAGTTAGGATGGGACTCCAGGAAAGAGTTGAAGAAAACCTAAGGTGAGATTGCTCAATGCATAGTTACGTTGTAAAAAACCTTCTGCATAGGGCAAGGATTCTGGAATTAGAAGATCCAATTTTGAATTCTATCTCTGCTATTTACTTCCTCTGTGATGCTGGACCATTCACATAATCAAAGAAATTTATAGGACCTCAGATTCAGAGTTGGAAGAAATCTTAGAGGTCATTTAGGTCAACCCCCTCATTTTAAGTTTGAGGAAATCAAGACCCAGAAAGGTTTCATAAATTTCCATGGAGTAAATGATATGAGCTAGGATTTGAACTCAGGTAATACAAATTCCAATCCTTTTTTCACTACACAGTGATGCTTCTAGTTGGAAAGCTAAATGCTTCTAGTTGGAAAGAATCTCAGAAGACAATTTTTTTTCATTTTTTCTGTATAAATTCTATATACATTTTATTCTATATATATTTCCATTTACTTAATTCCCTACATGTTGCTTTTCTCTTAGTTGAACATAAACTCTTTATTTCATCTTTAAATCCCTAGTATACAGTACAGTATGATATAATAGGTATACATATAATAGATATGTATAAAAGACTTATTAAATTGAATTTAGTCCAACCTATACTTCAACAAGAATCCTCCCAATGGAGTCCTCAAAGAGTGACCATCCCACTTACACTTGGAGACTTCCAGGGATTGAGAACTTATTACCTACTGAGGCAGTAAATCCCATTTTTGAACAACTCTAATTGCTAAGACACTTTTCCCTCATGTCAAGCCAAAATCTCATTAATTGTTCTAGTTTTGTATTCTTTTTCTTTCCTTTTCAGAGGAGGGAAGGTAGGGCAATTGGGTTTAAGTGACTTGCCCAAGGTCACATGGCTAGTTTTTTGTGTTAAGTGTCTGAGACCCGATTTAAGCTCAGGTACTCCTGACTCCAGGGCCAGTGGTCTATTCACTGCACCACCTAGCCATCCTAGTTTTGCATTCTTAGAACAAATAAAACAGTATAATTTCTTTTCTATGTAATAGCTCTATAAATAATTAAAGATAGCAATCAAAATAACCCTGAGCCTTCTCTTCTCTATGCTAATCACCCTCAAATTCTTCAACTGTTCCTCATTTAGCATGATCTCAAATCCCATCTTGGTTGCTCTCCTATAAATAATCCCAAGACTGAACACAATATCTCAAATGTGGTAGACCATGGGGCGGCCAGGTGGCACAATAAGTAGAGCGCTGGCCCTGGGGTCAGAAGGACCTGAGTTCATATCCGATCTCAGACACTTAACGCACACACAAACAAAAACCTAGCCGTGTGACCTTGGGCAAGTTACTTAATCCCAATTTCCCTCTAAAAAGAAAAAAAAAAACTATTGGGGTGGCTAGGTGGCCCAGTGAGTAGAGTGCTGGCCCTGGAGTCAGAAGGACCTGAGTTCAGATCCGACCTCAGACACTTAACGCAGACACAAACAAAAACCTAGCCATGTGACCTTGGGCAAGTTACTTAACCCCACTTGCCCTCCAAAAAGAAAAAGAAAAAAAAAGAAAGAAAAATGTGGTAGACCATGGCAAAATAAATGGAATTATCACTCCTTTCATTCTTTATAGCCTATAAAACCCATAGGTCCATGGTATTATCTACGCATTCAATGCTCATGTAACTAATTTTAAAAAATAGTCCTTCTGTACCTCTCACACATTCCCCCATTCTCAATTTCCTGTTCTGTCATATGAAGAGATTGGATCAGCCAATAGCTATGGTCCTCTCTGGCTATAAGTCTATGAAAAAGTTTAGCATATGACAGGGACAGGACAGTATACATTTTATACAGTTTTGGCTGGTTTCCCTATAAGGAGAAAAGGAATCTATCCTTGGATTTTGGTTTGGCTAAGAGAAATAAAACTTGAATGATGTTAGCATGATTTCCATGCAACCTAAGGCATAAAATGTTCAGTCTATAAGAAGCTGGTATTGGTGATGTTTGGTAGATTTCCTAATGTCATACAGGAGGTCTTTCCTATCCAGAGAGGTCCCACAAGGAACATAGAATTGGAAGAGAATTTCATCCACTTGGATCAATGTCATATCCTTTTTATGGTTGGATAAACCTCTCATCATAAAATATTTTCTGGTCCATGAGTGTCATATGGTCCATTTCTGAGTTTGAAATATTGGATTAACTTGAACCTGGCCCAGAGGTATATTTATCTGTACCTTCCTGCCTCCCTCAAGGAAGAAAGATATATTGCTTTAAATTGTAAGTATAGAATGTGGCTTCAAATTCAGGGGCACTGATGAATTCTGTGCTGGATTGGATGTCAAGTGACCTCAGTTCAATTTCTGAACACATCACTAGTTCTCAGTTTGATATGCAGCTAGTCATTTACAGTATAGTTACTCCAGACACTTCAAATAGAACACCATGGAGAAAGCAATGTGGGCGCTTTTAGAAAGTGTCAAGGAGACTATTTGGCAATAATGCCAGAAAGTACCTTTCATTATTCTTCCCTAAAAAGTGCTCACAACTCATTTGTCCTGCAAAGAAGGACCTGTTGCTTACACGAGCAATGCTCCAAGCAATCTAGACATTTCAAACAAAATGACTGGCTTTAGATCATGAACATATCCAAAGGATTGAATTTACATAGCAGATGCAGATTTTTATTAGCTATCTGACCCTAGCTCTCAGTTTCCTTGCCTGTAAATTTAGGGAGCTGAGAAGTCAGTTAATCAACTCTAAGTCCCTATCTATGATTCTATGGTCCTGGGATGGAAACAAGCATACTTTGTACCAGGAACTCTATGAATATTATCTCATGTAATCCTCAAAACAACTCTGTGAGGTGGGTGCTATTACTGTCCCTGTTTTATAGTTAAGGAAACTGAAGTGAATAACAGTAACATGACTTGCTCACGGTGACACTTAAACATCTCATATTTGAACTCAGATCTTCCTTATAATAGTGCTATATTCACAATGTCAACTAATGCCCTCTAGTCCTATGACTAGTTACTTTCACTTTCACCTTCTTGTATCAGAAGCAGAGAGAGAGGAGTTCTGTTGATTCTTATTTGAGATATTTGCACGTATTAAATTCTTCCCCCAAAAGGAAATTACTTATCAATAGCCATCACTTTCTCCTACCTTAATCAAAGAGTATGCACGCATTGAGTAGCCATATTCTCAGTACTGTTCTGGGTCCTGAACCATCAAAACCCAAGAGCAAATAAGTAAATATATAGATGAGTACAAATTCCAACAATAGAAGTTAAGACTAGAGTATTTCATGAATGCCATGTCTATTTTTTCCCCTACTGGGCTCACAGAACTTTTTCAATTAATAAATGCTTCCTGAGCATTTAGGTGCAAGGCACTAAGGTAGATATTGAAGGGTTAGCAAAAATGTGAGGTATGGTTCAAGGAGTTTAACATGATAGGTTAAGAGATGATATAGACATATAAAAAGTCAAATAATAATACAAGTCAGGTCAACAGGCATTTTTTAAAGTGCCTACTATGTGTCAAGCACTGTTCTAAGGGGAAAGAAAAATCAGTCTTTTCCCTGAAGGAGCTCACAATATGAAAGACAGACAGACAGACAGGGAGAGAGAGAGAGAGAGAGAGAGAGAGAGAGAGAGAGAGAATATGCAAACAACTATGTACAAACAATATATACATGTATGGGGGAAAATTGAAGATACAATAAGAATGAAAGCACTAAGATTAAAGAGGATTAGGAAAGGGATCTTATCTTGCAGGAGGTGGTATTTTAGGTGAGACTTAAAGGAATTCAGACAAGCCAAGAGGAGAAGGAGAGAATTCGAGGCTAGTGAATGCCCAGAATCAGAATGTGAAACAGCAAAGAACACATTGTCGGGGGCGGCTAGGTGGCTCAGTGAGTAGAGTGTCAGCCCTGGAGTCAGAAGGACCTGAGTTCAGATCCGGCCTCAGACACTTATCGCACACACAAACAAAAAACCTAGCCGTATGACCTTGGGCAAGTTACTTAACCCCAATTGCCCTCCAAAAAGCAAAGCAAAAGAAAAAAAAAAAAACACATTATCAGAGAGTGCTCCAGAACATGGTTGGGGGGGGGCGGGGCTAAGGCAGACCTGGATAGGTAGGAAGGAGTCAACAAATGACAGATTTTATGTTATAAGGCAGTGTATAATATCTTCCCAGAGAGTTGAAATGTCTTACTCAAGTTAGTTAAAAATATAAGTAATCCAACTTGAAGTAGCCCAATTCAGGTACTCTGACTCCAAACTTGGCACTGATTCCACCAATATGATTCAATAAACATTTATTAAGTGCTTACTACATACCAGACATTGTACTAAGTGCTAGGAATACTGGAATTAAAAAGATAGACCCTGGCCTCCCTCTAATGGGAGAGACAACGTGCAAACCAATATATACAAAGCAAGCTATATAAGCTATATAAAGGATAAATGGAAGTTTGAAGAGAAGGGAGTCGCTGCAATTATGAGGGGCTGGGAGAGGCTTCCTGTAGGAGTTGGGACTTAAAGGAAGCCAGGAAGGTCAGTAGTTGGGGCAGAGGGGTGGGAGCATTTCAGGTATGGTAAGCCAGAAAGAATGTTCAAAGCTCAGAGATGGGAGTGTCTTGTTCATGGAATAGCTAGGAAGTCAATGTCACTGAATAAAAGAGTACTTTTTGGGGAATAAAATATAAGAAGGTTTGGAAATATAGAAGGGGGCTAGGTCTTTGGCTGACAAACAGCATTTTCTATTTGCCCCTGGAGGAAACAGAAAGCCAATGGAATTTATTGAGAAGGTGGGTGACATGATCACATTTCTGTTTTAGGAAAATGAGTTACTGAACAGAGAGTGTATTGGAGAGACTTGAGGCAGGCAGACACACCAGCATTCTGTTGCAGTAATTAAGGTATGAGATGATGAAGGTCTGAACTAGAGTGCCGAGAGTGTCAGAGAAGAGAAGAGTAGGTTTTGGAAAAATGTTTCAAAGGAGAAATCAGAAAGCCTTAGCAACAGCTTAGATACGGGGGTCGGGGTGAGAGAGAGTAAAGAATTCAAGATGACTCTTAGGTTGCAAGCCTAAGGGACTCAAAGGATAGTATTGCTCTCTACAGTAATAGGGAAGGTAGGAGTGGGGGATTTTTTTTTGGGGGGGGGGCGGTAAATTACAAGTTCTGTTTTACCAGGCCATACTGCCTCCAAGAGAGCAGCTCCCAAAGTTTCTGGCTATTGACTCAATGAATTCCTTACAACAACCATGGGATGTAAATAATGTAAGTTTTACTTTTTTTTTTTTTTTGAGAAAACAGAGATGATTTACATTTATATGACCTGCCTAAAGTCACAGTGATAGTAAAAGACAGCAGGGTCTCCTGATTTCAGGTCTTAACACTGTTTCCCCTAAATTGTGTTGTACCAAAGGCAAGGGATACTTGAGGGAGGAAGATGATCTTCTCTATCATGCTTGGGTATGTGTCCTGAGGAACATTGTTATAGTAACTCAATATGAACTGGGATCACAGCTAAGAAAGTAACAGATTTTTACCTTAGAAAGGAAGATTTTGGTCCTTGAGTCCAAACAACAGACTTTGAGATTCACTGAGAGGACTCATTCTCTTTGAAGATTCTAGGACAAAATTATCCAGTACTGTTAAGGAGATGAAGAGTCTTCCCAGAAGTGATCCAGCTGTCATTTCCATATCAAGGACTAGATATTAGTTGCATATGTGCTTTGGAAATTCTCAAACTCTGAATTCATTGTAAAAGGGAAGTTGAACACCAGCTATTTTGTTTCTAGATCTCAAAGCCCCGAGAATACAGGGACTAGCAAATACTATCATCATCATCATCGTCGTCGTTGTCATCATCGTCATCGTTGCTTAACAAGTCTCTTGAAACAAATAATTCAGAGATCTTTCATTATAAAGGAGCTTCACCAATACTTTCACAACCATTGCATCCAAAACCTTTTTAAAGTTTAACCATAGAATAAACCTGGATGCTTTCTTTGTTACCATGTGAATCAGGGGTGGGCGAGCAACACTGTGGCCTATTTTTATAAATTGAGGGAGATGCTGTTTTTTTTTTTCATTTTTATCAATCATAAACATTTTATTTAAAAATGTAAAAAATCATCCTTAGCTAAAAGCCATACAAAAACAGGAAGTTGTGATTTGGGGGGAAAGGGGAAGGGCAGCTCTAGTTTGCTAACCCCTATTGTAATTCAATTTCCTCTCCTTTTCCAGAGAAAGAATTTGAAGCTCAAGGTAGTTAAGTAGCATGTCCAAGAAGACACAAATAATAAATAACCACGTAGACTATAAATTTACCATTTTTCTACTGCAATAAGCTGCTTCTGAAGCGCAGACAAGAAGATGAGTATCTTGAACAACAGTGTTGGTACATATTCCCCAAAAGGAATACCCTGGAATAATATTTTCAGGTCTGTCTCCTGACATCAGGATTATAACTTCTATGTCTTCTTACTCAGATATTACATCTGTAAAATGAGGATAATGATATTTGAAATGAGACAAGGTCAGGAGCGCATTTTCAAAAATTCATTTGAAAGGATGTTTACATTGAAGGCCTGCCCATCTGTCTATACATACATACATATGTGTGTATATACATACATGCGCATGTGTGCATATATAATATACTTACATACATATACATGTATACACATACATATACATGTATACACATACATATAAATGTATACACACATATGTGTATATATATATATATATATATATATATATACACACACACATATATAATATATATATACTGAACTACCTAGATGTAACATTGACAGAAAGCAAATCTTCTTTCACATTTTAGAAGAAGGAGATCTATATGGAAAGAAATGATTTGCAAATTTAAAGAACAGAGACTATGGCATTTGAATATAAATATCTGAAACACATATAAACCAACAAAGACTTTGTCTTTAGAAAGTTTTTTTTTTTAAGTCAGTTATCTTGATTCAGTGAACAAACTTATCTAATCAGTTGACTGCATGAAAATAAAACATTTCTTGAGTGGTACTCAATATTTGTTCTGTAGTATGTACAAGTCATAAATATATAAAGGCAATATCAAAACATTCCCTGTACTGAAAGTGTGTGTGTGTGTATACACACATAAAATATATTTATAAATATTATATATGTGTATGCACATATATACACATGTATACACACATGCATATATATACATGCATACATATATTTTTCTTTGGGAAAAGAAAAACACCAACCATCGGGGAAAACAGACTTCATGTAGGACAAAGCACTTAAACTGAGCCTGAAAGGGAGATGGAGATTAGGAAAAGGACATGGTAGAAGAAGAGTGCATTTTAGCCAAAGCAGATCCTATATAAAATCACAAGGATGGAAGTGCATTGTTTGTAAAGACCAGTAAAATAAGTAGGCTAGTTTGGTTGGAACATAGGGTAGATAAGTAATATAAAATAAGTCTAGAATGATAGATGGCAGACAGATTTTGGAAGATTTTAAATTCCAAACAAAGGAATGGATATTTTATCCAAGAGATGATAGGAAGCCTCTGAAGATTCTTGAGCAAAGGAATGACATGGTCAGACTTCTTATTGAATCTAGTAGATGTAGTTTAAACCAGTCATCAGATTCCTATCTAGGAAGAAAGCTGGAAGTAGAGAACTGAGTGATTATCCAGTGAAATCAATTACAGCTGACAGTTTGGCAAATAATTCCTAGATCCTGCTTTTTTTCCCCATAAAATCTGGGTATTTCCCCTACCTACTAGTTATACCACCTCACATGTCTGTAGAGAAAGCCTTTAGAGGGGTAGTCAAGACATCTTTATAAAACTAAATGTTTTTTATGCTGAATGAAAAGCCTAGGATATTGATCAAGAGAGATTTTAATTACTGGGATATTGACTAAGATAATGGTGATGTAATTATAAATAAGACCACAAGTCAGATGCCTCTTTGTCACATTGCATTCTTTTTTATAATAGTTTCGTTGTTCAGGGTTTATGGATAGAGATTCCTTTGGACCAATTAAGAAATAAATCAATTGTGATGAGCCAGGTTGAAAAGGAAGAATGTGGAATTTAGCCATCCACATATCATTTGATTCAAAAGACTCAGGAGACTGCTTTTCTAACAGCAGAAACAATTGGAGCATTTTTTTTAACTTCGGGGAAAAGAGATTTTAAAGAATGTAAAATGCCCTCAAAGAATGTTGATTGGAATTCTATAATGTATGAGATGCCCACTGCAATGCAACATTTAGGAAATAGTTGGGGAGGCTGATATTGAAATTCAGCTGAGACAAGTAGTCACTGAACTGAATTTTGAGTTAGTTGAGTATGCAATAAAACTTAAGAAGTCCCACTAATGGGTTATTAAATGCAATACTAGTGCCTGAGCATCTTTTAACAGATACTTTTGCATGCAAATACTATAGTTTATCTCCAGGTTTCCAAAACACCTGATGCTCCAAATTTGCAGTGAGAGAAGCATGTCTTTTGGCTTTATGTTCCACTGATCAGGAAATGCTTCACATCAAATTCAGCCATGTTTCAAATTAAATACCTAGTACATGTGTTGTCTAATTAAAAACTCAGTATATGTGGAATTAATCCACTGAAGGAGACTGAGAATTGATGTCGATCTTGTGTCTTTATATCTGGCACAGAATATAATGCAGAAAAGAGGAATAGTTTGGGGATTGAGATTGATTTATTCTAAAGTGTGTATAGTAAATGGAGGACAAAATCCATTACCAAAAAAAATATAAAAGATTGCTGATGATTTTTTGTTGTGTTTTTAAATATTACCTGTTTGAAGTAAAGGGAAATTCGCCAAATATTGGGAATGTTTTGTTATATTAGGTTTTGTTTAGGTATGTGCCATACCAGGATTTTGCCTATATAAATCAAAATACTACATCTAAGGAGTAACAAGTGAGCATTTTCTTGATGTTCTACAAGGTAATCTGTACTTTTTGCTACTCTTACAATAGGAAGAAGGGTGCTGCAAAGACTCAGCATTTTAGGTTCTTTTGTCTGACCTAGTTGGTTGAGGTAGTTTAGCCTGATCTAAGTGTAATAATTCTTTAACAAAATTAAAAGACAGCTCATTTAGTACTCTCTAATACATTGGAGGCCTAGAGATTTCTTGGCATCATCCATATTTCCCCAAATTCCTTTTTTGTCCACAAAAATCTATCGTAAAAAAGATTTTTCAGAGATTTCGTCATTAATAACTTCTTGAAATTTCATCCCTCTGTATTAAACTTCTGATTAAGCAATTTTGTGTTTTGTAATATAAAAATGGAGTCAGAGGGAAAGAATGCCATAAGATAATAAAACTGGAAATAATTTTAGAAATCAACTAGTCCAACATCCTTATTTAACAAATGTTGTAAGTCACCTTAGAGGTTATCCAGGTCAATTTGCTTTGAATAGGAATCTAACGTAAAAATATTCCAGACATATCTATATTCATTTTTCTCTAGATAACTCCCAATAATGGTGAAATTACTACTTCCTGAGTGACTCATTCCATTTTTGACAATTCTAATTGCTACAGATGGGAAAATATTTTCTAAATATATATAATATAAAAGCTAGTTATAGACAGAACTAGGATGGACAACATCTTTCATTACCAAGAAAAGTTGCATTATTCTATATTTTTCTGCTGTAGTATTTCTGATAAATGTTAGAGAATAGTATGGTAGGCTTTATTTTCATCAAAATATCAAGTAGAAACCAAGAGGCTGGCAATTCCCCCTGGCACAGTAGGATTGAGAACAAACTTGCTGACTTGGTCCTTGTGTCACTTACATACAGAAAACATTAGCTCCATGGCTGCCAAATTTACTCATGCAGAAATGGATAGTCTTGGTTTCAATGGGAAGCAAGTAAGAGAGTATGGATGACTTGATGATATGTTTCCATTTCTAGAAACATCACTTCTTCCGACTCACTCCCTCGATTTAAATAGAGGTGCAGAAAGGCAAATTTCTTTTTAATAGTGTGGAAATGGGATGCCTCAGGAAGGAGTGAGTTCACCATTACTGGAAGTATTCAGGTGATCACATATCTGGAATGTTAAAAAGTGGATTCCTGTTTAAAAGTAAATTGATTTAGACAAACTTTAAGGTGACTTACATCTCAATATCTGAGACACTATGAAGTAAATATATAATATATGAATATTTAAATACATGGAATTTACATATGTTATTTTTCATTTAACACACTTGTTAATTATATCCCTTAAAAATCAGAAAACATGATAGCAAACAGCTATTTAAAGGAAACTGGAGTTAAGCATATACAACTCTAAACAAAGATGTTGGTTGTCTTTACATCTGAAACTGGTTCTGAGTAAATAAAGAAACATAATAATTAGTGAAAGTCAGATGAAACTCAAAAATCATAATATACCCCAAGTGGGGTGTCATTTTTTCCATTAACATTTTTAAAATGCATGCCCATTTATCACCTAGATGCATTAAGACACAAGTGACATAAAGAGAGAGAAAATAAAGTGCTTTTGGGAACAAATATCCAAAGTAAATTCTGAGTCAAGTAGTAAATGCTACTAATAGCAAGTCTAGTGCCTCATCAAGAGTAGAAAAATAAATGTGATTCTATTAGGTAAGATTCCCATTCAGTTCCAATAATATATCCTGCTTAATATGTCCCCTGGAGTGTTATGTTTTCACTTGTAACTTTACACTTGGACATAGTGGGGGGAAAAAAAAGATAGGTCACTAGTGGACTGGAAAAAGAGTGAGTAAGGATTACTTCGGACAAACAACACAGCATTGTATGAAGTCAGAAGTAGGCTACATATGTTGTTGTTTTCTTAACTATTGAGTTAAACAATTAAGTTTAACAACTTAGTGTTCACATGGGCACCAATAGCTGACTTTCCTTTTTTTTTCATTCATTTAATATTCAGTAAGCATTTAAGGGCAGTTAGGTGGCACAATTCATAGAACACTAGGTCTGGAGTCAAGAATACCTGAGTTCAAATCTGCCTCCAACACTTAATAGCTGTGTAATCACAGGCACGTGTAGCAGCAAGCACCCCAGCATCCCCAGGGTGGCTGCCAACACAGATTCTTAGATCTGCTTTTCGAAAGGAAAGTAACTCAAAATGGATTAACAATATTGCTTTAATCAATCAAACATATCATTCATCTAGTTCAGGGGAAAAAGTCAGCACCCCGAACTTCAGAGTATACAGACAGAAGTTACAAGCAAAAGTTACATGACTGAGAAACATTTCAGCAGACAGGCCCCCAACTGTCTTGACTATTACATCCATACCTAGTCACAGTTACCAGAGAGGGAAGCATCAACATCTGGGTTTTCAAAGTGGGGGGCGGGGCTCTCAAAGGCTGCCCAGAGTCTCATCTGGTCAAATCACATAACACTTCTCAAAGTGAGCCCCAAAACAAAGTCGCACATCAGAGTTTATATAGCCTTCTCTTGGTTCAGAGAATGTAACAATCCTCTTGACCCCACTGCCCAATCACAAAGTATCAAGGTGTGGGCTTTCCTGAAAAACAAGCCTCCCACCACAGGCTCCAGGTACACTTAACCTAGGGGCAGGGAAGATCTTAAATTTCCATTCCTTAGCCTCCCTTTCATCATCTGCAAAATGAGCTAGAAAAGGAAATGGGAAGACCACTCCAATATCTTAGTCAAGAAACACTGGCACAGAGTCAGACATAACTGAAAACAAGTAAAACAACAATCACAAGCATTTATTAAACACCTACTATATGGAAGATGCTGTGCAAGGTGCTAGTGATACAAAAAAAAAATGAAAAAGTTCTTGCTCTCAAAGGACTTGCATCCTACTTAAGGGATACTACATTAAATTAAATAACAAATATAAAATAATTTGAGAAAAGAGAGAGCATTAACAACTATGGGGTCCCAAGGAGGCTTCCCTCAGAAGGTGGCACCTAAATTGAGCCCCTAAGAAATCTAAGGACAAATTAAACCCATTGATAGGTGACTCACGGAATCTCTCTTTTTCTCTTCTATTAAAATAGAAAAAGAAAATATTCCCCACTTCCTTCATGCCATGTTATGATTATGAACTAAAATTATAATCAGGCTCCAAGTCAAAATAAATCTATTCTCTTGTAGACATGGAATGATGAATGATGTTGCCCACTCATCTATGTGTGGCAGAATGTGCTGAGCTCTGGGCTTAGAATCAGGAAGGCCTAAATTTCAATCCAGCCCCAGATACTTACTACCTGTGGGTCTCTGGTAAAATCACTTAGCATCTCTAGGCTGCACTTTCCTCATTTGTAAAATGCAGAAATTGGACTCATTGCCTTTAATTTCCCACAAGTTTCCATAAGCTCCCCCCTCCAAGGGAACCTTTCAAAGTAGGTAGAATAAATATTGCTGCTATTAGTTCATATATGAGGACAGTGAAGCTATGAGAAATTCAGTGAATTGCCCATGATCACACATCTAGCATGCATCTGGGGCACAATTTTAACTTAATTCTCCTGACTCCAAGCTTAGCACACTATGCATAATGCCATGCTGCCTTGCATACTGACTTCCAAGAGGGAAAATCAATAGCCAGAATAGCCAAAAAGAAAGAATAATTCACCTTTAGCAATCTCTAAATTTCTATAGAGTTTTTATTTATTCTGAGGCTATTTGATGTATGGGTTTTAAGAAAAAGCCACTAAGGCTCTTTCCAACTCTCAAATTCTGGGATTCTGTGAGTGTCCCCATTAAAATTTATACATATATATATATATATATATATATATATACACACACATATACACATATACACATGTGTGTATATGTGTGTGTATTAGCCCTGGAGTCAGGAGGACCTCAGTTCAAATCCAGCCTCAGACACTTAACACAAAAAAACTAGCCGTGTGACCTTGGGCAAGTCACTTAACCCCAATTGCCCTCCCTTCCCCTCTCCAAAAAGCAAACAAAAAAAAGTTAATATATATGTTGAGGGTCAGTTTCTTCAACTCTTTAAGTGTTGGTGGTAATTGTGACAGTGTTAATTGACAGTTATGAGGTCTGAGGAAAGAAGGTCCTCCTGGAAGGAAAAGACATGGTACAATCTGGTCTCACAAAGGGTAAATAGAATGGCACATGGAGTTCGGAGAGGTCATGGAGCATTGGCTGAGATCAGGGAGTACCAAGCTGATCAAGGAAACACTATGGATGATAATATAATATATGAGTAAATAATATTTTCTCACACAGTCTCTGCCAAAGACAACATCCATTTATGTTAGCAGTCTGTCAACCATTTCTCCCTTATTCATCTGCATCCCTGCCCTCACGGAAGCAAATACTAACTTTTCCCTAGACTAACTCCCTAGAACTTGACTGGAATATCACTGGTGGAAAAAAAATTGTTTCCTAAGTCTGGGCCATGCCTATGGCAGTGCATGCACTTATACAGTTCCCATAGACTTGCTTTGGACCTGTTACCCTGCCAGTCAATTAATCACTGCTGTTCATGAATTTATTGAAAACTATATATTTTTCTTGCTTCTATTTTCTCACCTCCCATTCACTTCTCAGCTTTTCTCAATATGGCTTCCAACCCCATCATTCTACTAGACAATTGAACAACCCCTCCAAGATCACCGATTTCTTCGTTGCTTAATTCAATGAGCTTTCTAAATCTTTACCTCTCTTTATTCCTTTACTATGTTTTCTACTGTTCTTCTGAATTTTTTTCCTACTCTGTGTTTTGTAATATTTATCTGTAGATTTTCTGTTTACCGCTTCAGCACCCCAACCCCCCCGCCCCCCACACACACACCTGTTGAACTGGGCTTTCTTGTTCTTCCTTTCAGGCTGTCTCCCTTCTTTTGAATGACTCTGCTTAAAGACCTCTGTGTCTTTGATGCCCTAGCTCCATTCACAGCTCAGCTAAATCACCAACTCCTTAGAGAGGCATTGCTCAATACCCCCAGTTATGAGTGACCCACCCTCATCACTGTGCATTTGCTCCTCCCATTCCACATGTTTCCTATAAGACCTTGAAGAATTTTCAGAGCCTAACCAGTTTGTCAATGGTCTGGTCCAACAGTTGCTTAATACTGGGGTTTTAGCTCTCAACTCTAGAGGACTCATAATGAGCAGCATTGCCATTCTAAGTGACAGACTTTTCATCTTGAGACAGGTTATTCGTTTCCTTTTTCCAAGAGGATTATAGCAGACTTAAAAGAGAAATGTACAGAATATGGAAGTAATACCAGGTAACAGAACGAATATATCAAGTCAGCAAGTATTTATTTGGAGTTTATTATGTGTCAGGTAATATACTAAGGGGTGGGGCTACAAGGGAAGGCAAAAACAGTCCCTGGCCTCAAGGATCTATCATCCTAATGAGGGAGACAACAGATAAGCAGTTATATAAATACAAAATACTGAGTAAATTCAAGTAAGCTACTAATAGTGTGGAGCAAGAGGGAGAAGACCTCATGCAGAACGTAGGATCTGAGCTTAGTGCTGAAAGAAGTCGAGGAAGCTAGGAGGTGAAAATGTAGGCATGAGAGATAACCAATGAAAAGGGAAGGAGCCAGGAAATGGAGTGCCCTGGCTCAGTAATAGCTAAAATGATAGTGATACTGAGTCCTAGAGTGAATGGAGGGGAGTAAAATATAGGAAGATTAGAATTGTAGGAAGGGGGCGGCTAGGTGGCGCAGTGAGTAGAGCGTCAGCCCTGGAGTCAGAAGGACCTGAGTTCGGATCAGGCCTCAGACACTTAATGCACACACAAACAAAAACCTAGCTGTGTGACCTTGGGCAAGTTACTTAACCCCAATTGCCCTCCAAAAAAGCAAAAAAAAAAAGAAAGAAAGAAATGTAGGAAGGTATTAGATTTATAAAGGGCTTTCTTTTCAAAGTCAAACAGAGGAGTTTAGATTTGATCCTGGAGACAAAAGGGAGTCACTGGAATAAACTGAGCAAGGACTTTAGGAAGACCAGTTTAGAAGCTGCATGAATAGATGAGAGTGGAGAGACCTGAGGCAGGGAGACCAACCAACAGGCCATTTGTTGTAGTCAGAGTTGTGCAGTTCCTATACCAGATTGGTCTCCATGTAAGAGGAAAGAAGAGGGCATATATGAGAGATATTGCACAGAGGTGACAGAGGTAGGATCAGAAGAACCTGGCAACATTATATGTGGTGGGAGGAAGAACATGAGGGGAGAGGAGGGGAATAAAAGTGCTGAATGAACAATAGCATGTAATCATAAGTCTGAGTGACTGAGGAAATGGAGGTGCCCTTGAATGGCATGGTTTTGTAAAAATAGGGTCACCACTGCTAACCTCAGAATGAACTGAGGCTTGAGGAAGAAATGAAAGACAACAGAAAGGGTTATTTTTACCCCTAATGGGGGGAAAGTAGGATCAAAGAGGGGCCAGGTCCTTCTATTGAGTTTGTGGATAGAATGATAACCAGCAACAGAGAGAAGAGTGAGTACTTCAATTATGTTGTTTCTGCTTTCTCCCCTGAGATGGAAAAAAAAAATCCTTGTACTGGAAATGATAGAGCAAAAATGAGGAACAGAGAACTGAAACCCAGTGTAAGGAAGAGAAAAGTAAAAGAGTGCCTAGTTTCTCTTGATGCATTCAAGTTATCTGAGCCAGATGAATCGTATCTTGGGAGAATATATGTAAATAGATTCATCACTTGTTGGATGGCCAGATTCAAAGAGTATCTAATAATTAAGTGTAAACACAAGAAGTCTCTAGAGGAACACCTAGGGGATCTGTGTTTCACCCTGTGCTTTTCAACATTTTTATTAATGCCTTTGGTAAAAGCAAAGATGGTAAACCCATCAGACTTAAAGCACCAAGCTAGGAGAGATATCTGATATATTGAATAAGAGTAAGCATCCAAAAAGATGGATTGAGATTAAAGCACTGAGTTGAATCCAATAGGCATAAAGGCAAAAATCTTACACTAGGGTACAAAAAATCAATTTCAGCAAATACAAAGTGGGAGAGGTATGATTACAGTGTAATTCTGAAAAATATGAGGGTTTTAGTAGATTGCAAGCTCAATACTGTAATCCATTTCTGGATATAAAAGAAAGACATATATCCTAAGAATTGGAATGTGGCAATCCTGCTAT
Organism: Gymnobelideus leadbeateri; assembly: GCA_011680675.1. NCBI lineage: Eukaryota > Metazoa > Chordata > Mammalia > Diprotodontia > Petauridae > Gymnobelideus > Gymnobelideus leadbeateri. The sequence goes on from WOXC01007774.1 coordinate 201,327, forward strand.
ATTCTGCACTCTTCAGATTTTATTTGGAGGAATGTTATGGTTAATGGGTGTTATGGGTTAAGAAGATAACGGATAATCTGGAAATTATTCAATGGAAGGCAACCAAGATGGTGAAGGACTTTGAGTCTAAGTAATAGGACAAACAAGTAAAGGAACTATGGATATATGTTTAAAAATAGTAATATTGTGATATTTTCCTGCATCACAACTTGCTTATAATAGGCTTCTACTCTGTTTCCAATTCTTTGCTCAAGTATAAAGACATATATATATATATATATATATATATATATATATATATATAAGATCCCTATATGATTGCTAAATTTTCAGTGTGAGCATGTACACCATGGAAATTGGCAAACGCTACAAATCAGAGCTTGATTTATTGTTTTATTGATTGTCTAGACTTAAGAAAATAATGAGGAAAATGTGTATGATATAGATGAAACTTTTTTTTTTCTTTTTGTAAGGCAATTGGGGTTAAGTAACTTGCCCAAGGTCACGAGGCTAAGTTTTTGTTTGTGTGTGCGTTAAGTGTCTGAGGCCGGATCCGAATTCAGGTCCTTCTGACTCCAGGGCCGACGCTCTACTCACTGTGCCACCTAGCCGCCCAGATATAGATGAAACTTAAAAGTGAATCTTGTGTGCATTTTTTTCAGAGAGCTGATTGTTAAACATTTACCAGCATACAACTGCATAGCTCTATATTCAACCTGGTTTTATATAGATATAGATATAGATATAGATTGCATTAATTATTGATAACTTAGCCAAGGTCTCATTCACTAGATAATTAATTGATAAAGTGATAACCTGCTTTTTTGTATCTTCCAAAGAATAAGAAATCAACTACTCTTTGTTTCTACTACAACATGTTTTTTCACCTGGGACATCCACCAACTACATATTCAGGCAGTACCTCTGTGACACATCTGCCATATAATTGTTGTCCTCCTAGTTTCACCCTAAAATGTCTTAAGAGTGGCTTTGCATAGTTTGATATCTCAACAAGCTTTCTTTAAACTGTTTTTTCCTCTTCACTGCTGTTCTGTGTTTTATGAGGCAATACTGCTCATAATTTGTCACCACCCTTCCCTATAAGATTTTACAAATGAGTTTATATTTTAAAATGGTGTTGCCCTTGGCTGTCATATCTTTCTGCTTGACACTGTATTCTGGTTTCAAGACCTGAACCTGTCACTAACTAAAAATATGTCCTTGAGTAAGTCAATTTATATATCAAAGCTTCAATTCTCCAGCTGGTAGGTCCAGCAATAAGATACATTGTGAAATGCCCTCCTGTATCCCCCCAATCTTTCTTGCCAATGAACAGACTCAAGGTTCCTTTCTCCAGAAAAATGTGTGGGGGATCAGATCTAGCCAAGAGAGAAGAGGGCCTTATCATCTGCCTAAGTATACCCCAAGGCATTGCATCTGACCTTCTGGTCGATTCTAAGGATCCCTGGACCTTATCATCTACCCTACAGCTATACCCAGAGGACCACTTAGTTCTTTCATCAGTTTTATATCTGAATCCTTCTATATGCATAATTCCCCAAATTTTATTTATTTATTTGTTTATTCGTTTGTTTGTTTATTTATTTATTGCTTTTTGGAAGGGGGGAAAGCAGGGCAATTGGGGTTAAGTGACTTGCCCAAGGTCACATGGCTTATAAGTGTTAAGTGTCTGAGGCTGAATATGAAGTCAGGTCCTCCTGCATCCAGGGCCGGTGCTCTACTCACTGAGCCACCTAGCCATCCCTAATTCCCCCAATTTAGAAAATATATATTTAGAGCAGATCCTGTTTCTCTTTTCCATTTATATCCTGTGTGTCTAGGACAACACTTGATTTATAGGAAGTGATTAATAAATATTTATGTCATTCATTCAATCTAGTAAAATAAAGGGTTTGAATTTCATATTGGCATTCCCCCTGAACTCTTACAATGCTAAGTTTATTGTCTATATACATGATTTTCAATGGTTATTTGAATAATTTTTTTCTTTTCTTTTCTTTCTTTTTTTTTTTTTTGAGATAATTAGGTTTAAGTGATTTGCTCAGGGCTATACAGCTAGTAAGTATCTGAGACCAGATTTGCACTCTGATTCTCCTAACTCCGGGGTCAGTGTTTTATCCTTTGTTCCACCTATCTGCCCCTTGAATGAGTTTTGAAAGTATTAGGAAGTAGTCTGAAAACAGCTTCTAGCTTCTTTTAGGTTATACCTTAAAGCAACACAGGATATATCTTTTGGAAGAAGTCTATTTCACTTCATTGATGATGAAAAATGTATCAAAAGGGTGGCATACTCTTTGACATAACTTATCATATCATCATAAAGAAGCCTTAGAATACATAAACTTTTTCTTTAATTGACCACCAAACCCTGGTTGACTATTAAAGTTGATTGCTTTTGTAAGATAAACATTTGTTAAGTGCCTACTATGTGCCAGAAACTGTGTTAAGCACTGGGGATTCAAATGTGAAAAACAAAGGTAATCCCTGTCTTCAGGGAACTTACAGTCTTGAGAAGACAACACAGAAAAGGAAGTTGAAAAGGAGAGGGAAGAAGGAAGCTATGTGGATTAGGGGCATGATCAAGTCAAGTCCTAAGGAATGCAGTCAGGTGAGAAATGAAGACATGCCTGATCTGGAAGGCCTATTTAAATGGAGGAAGAAGTTCTTTGCTCCATCCTCCAACCCTCCATTCAGAGGGATAGAAGTCACTGAAAAGACTAATGAGGTAGGAATACTGAAGCTGATGCAATCTCAAAATGATGAATGGTAATGAGGTTCCTGTGGATGATAGAGTCTAATTCAAAAGAGTGCAGACTGTGTAAGAAATGAAGGCAGCATAATTCTTTAAGTTTCCTCCCTCTATCTGGCATGAACCATATCAGTTCTATCATATTCACATCTAAAATCATATGATAATATTACAAGCACATAATTGAAAATGTTGTCCCAACAGACAGGCCCAAAACTTTTCCTTGAGATCAGGTCAATGATGAGAGTGGAGAGAGGATGCCAACCTAGTTCACAACTGGGAACTTTCTGAAGATGCTACAAGATTTCTAGACTACTATATAAGTTGGAACAAAACCACTTCAGGTCATAGAACTAATAGAATCTTGAAGGTGGAAGGAACTTAACTAATTAGGTGATCACCTAATCCAATTCATACTTAAATAAGAATCTCTTATACAACACATCTGAGGAGTAGCATTTCCATGAAAGCTTAAATCTGCTAGAGTCAAGGAAGAGTGCTGCTCAATTTCATTGGAGGTCTGAAATTTAAGTCCATTCATTCAATTAATATTTATTAAATATTTCCTATGTTCAAGAAACAAAACAAGAGAAAATTGCACTGAAGATACAAAGACAAAAAACTAAAGTCTCAGCTACCCTCTATCTACTGGAAATGGGGGAGGAAGATAGAACAGATAAAATATATGTATACACACACGCTATAAAGAAAAGTGAAATGGAGGATGTAGCAGCAAGCACCCCAACATCCCCAAGGTGGCTGCCAACACAGGTTCTTAGATCTGCTTTTCTAAAGGAAAGCAACTCAAAATGGGTTAACAAGCTCACTTTAATTAATCAATCAAACATATATTACCTAGTTCAGGGGGAAAAGGTCAGCACCCCGAACTTCAGAGTATACAGACAGATCAAACAGACAGGCTTCCAAACTGTCCAACCAATACCAAAATTATCAATACCAAAATCACAGTTATGAGAGAGGGAAGCATCAACATCTGGGTTTTCAAAGGGGCCTGGGGGGGGGCGGTGCTCCCAAAGGCTGCCCAGAGTCTCATCTGGGAGGCCCAAAGCAAAGCCTCCCATCAGGATTTATATAGCCTTCTTTTAGCTCAGAGAATGTAACAACCTTCTTGACCCACTGCCCAATCACAAAGTATCAAGGTGTGGGCTTTCCTGAAAAACAAGCCTCCCACCACAGGCTCCAGAAGCACTTAAGCTAGGGGCAGGGAAGATCTTTAAATTTGCATTTCCATTACAGAGGGGAACATTAACAACTGTAAAAGAAGAAGGGGCAAGGATTTCATAGAAGAGGTTGTTACCTGAACCAGTCTTTAAGAAACAAAAAGTATTCTGGGGTGAGAGCCAGGGATGGCCTTCATTCTAGGCATGAAAGACAATTCATGCAAAGGTCAGAGATGGCAAGCTGAGCTTGGGGAAGCTAATAATCTGGCGACACCATAAATTAAAATATAATAAAATATTACTTCATGAGTTTTTATGTGTCAGTATATGTTTATATAGGTATATACTATATATACATGTGTGGTTCAGATGTATATATGTGTATATGTATGTATACGTGTGTGATACACACACACACACACACACACACATATATACACACTTCCAAAACCATACATATTCAAGTTACTGAGAATGTATCAAGTAATAGCTTGTGCCATGCACTGTGCTAAGTGCTAGAGATACAAAGAGAGACAAAAAAATTTTTATTCCTGCTTCTTAAGGAGTTTACAGTCCCAATAGGAAAGACTATCTCCAAACTATATATAAACTGGAAAGATAGAGGATAAATTAGAGAGATAACAGAATGAAGGTGCTAGCATTGAGGAGGACCGGGAAAAGTGGAATTTTAGCTGATCTTGAAGGAATCTAAAAGATTATAATGAGGAGGGATGCCATTCCAGTCATGGGGGCAGCAGTCTGTGAAAATGCTTTGATTTGGGAGATGGTATATCCTTTGCAAGAATGAACAAGGAATCCAATCTCACTGGATATTACAATATGTGGAGTGAAATAAGATGCAAGAAAACTGGAAATGTAAGAAGGGGACATGTGTAGCAGCAAGCACCCCAATATCCCCAGGGTGACTGCCAATATAGGTTCTTAGATCTGCTTTTCAAAAGGAAAGCAACTCAAAATGGGTTAACAAGCTTACTTTAATCAAACAAACATACATTACCTAGTTTAGGGGGAGAAGGTCAGCACCCCAAACCTCAGAGTCACAGAACTTACAGATCACACAGACAGGCTTCCAAACTGTCCTACCATTATATCAATACCAAATCACAGTTACCAGAGAGGGAAGCATCAACATCTGGGTTTTCAAAGCCGGGGGGCTCTCAACAACGGCTTCCCAGAGTCTCATCTGGTCAAATCACACAACACTTCTCAAAGTAAGCCCCAAAGCAAAGCCTCTCCTCAGGGCTTATACAGCCTTCTCTTGGCTCAGAGAATGTAACAACCTCCTTGACCCACTGCCCAATCACAAAGTATCAAGGCGTGGGCTTTCCTGAAAAACAAGCCTCCCACCACAGGCTCCAGGTGCACTTAAGCTAGGGGCAGGGAAGATCTTTAAATTTGCATTTCCATTACATTCGGCCCCAAGATCTTTCTTGCCCATAGCACACACAACTTACATTTGAATTAGCACTAAAACATCTCTTAGGTCACATTTTCCAGATACATAAGAAAATCACAATATAATCTCAAAATACAATAGTCCAAGTCTTCCACTCATGGGGCAAATGTTAACTCTGTCACTTATCAGTAAAATCAAAAAATAGTCACTCTTAAGTTAACTCAATCAGTTACATCAGTTTTCAAAGTACAAGTCTTCCACTCATGGGGCAAAGTCTTGATTAGCTCAGTTAGTCTCTTATCTGTAACAATATCTCAAAGTACAATTAGTCACTTATTCAGTAAAGTCTTACTAAGTATGCCCATAGCATAGACAGTTTACATTTCAATCCATCCCTTAAGTCATATTTTCAAGGTACATCTAAAGTTACCAAAGTGGTCACTGGGCCTTAAACACAAAATACAAAGCATTATCACATCAATTCACAAAATACAAAGCATTATCACATAAAGTTCTCTTGGGAGGAGGGGGGTGTCCTTCCCATAACACTGCTCCAGCCCCTGCTTTCAAGTCCAGAGAGAGGGCTGAGCAACAAAACCAAAGTGGGGTCCTTGGGGTCCATGGCACTTCACCCCACCCACCAGTCACAAGTCCATCCTCCCCCTGGGTCCCAAACTGTGGGATGCAGCAAGGAAACACATTCAGTTCCCCTGCTTTGCCACACAGTCCTTATCTTGTCCTGTGGCTGAACTCCAAACTCCTGGGTTCCTTCTCCTCCAGCAGAAGGCAGCAGCTCCAGGCTTCTCCACAGGTCTCCATGCAGGCAGCTCACCATTCCTGCTCTCAGCTCAGTGAAGTCAGCATGCAGGCCGTTCCTCTCTCCCGCTCCATAGCTCCACAGAATCACAGCTACCACAACTGGGAAACATACAATTATCCCAGCCCCCATACTTTCCTTTTACTCAGCAGATCCCATCCATCGTCGCCATTTTGTAGCGGCAAGCACCCCAATATCCCCAGGGTGACTGCCAATATAGGTTCTTAGATCTGCTTTTCAAAAGGAAAGCAACTCAAAATGGGTTAACAAGCTTACTTTAATCAAACAAACATACATTACCTAGTTCAGGGGAAAAAGGTCAGCACCCGAGCTTCAGAGTTACAGAACTTACAGATCAGACAGGCTTCCAAACTGTCCAACCATTATATCAATACCAAATCACAGTTACCAGAGAGGGAAGCATCAACATCTGGGTTTTCAAAGCCGGGGGGCTCTCAACAACGGCTTCCCAGAGTCTCATCTGGTCAAATCACACAACACTTCTCAAAGTGAGCCCCAAAGCAAAGCCTCTCCTCAGGGCTTATACAGCCTTCTCTTGGCTCAGAGAATGTAACAACCTCCTTGACCCACTGCCCAATCACAAAGTATCAAGGCGTGGGCTTTCCTGAAAAACAAGCCTCCCACCACAGGCTCCAGGTGCACTTAAGCTAGGGGCAGGGAAGATCTTTAAATCTGCATTTCCATTACAACATGTCACAAAGGCCTTTAAAAGCCAAACAGGATTTTCTAGTTGACCTTGGAATATTCAGTATTAAATGATAACAATAAGGTCTTCTGGTGACAGAATCATAGAGCTGAAAAAGACATCAGGGGCTGTCTAGTTCAATTAATTAAAACAAAAACATTTAGATTCTACATTTTGAATAAATATCTAAACTTTTAGCCATTAAGTTTTGTATCATAGGTACTTCCTAGTAGTTAAGACAATTCTGTCTCACTACATAAAAAAAGGTGAAAAGTGCTAGTCCCTGTAGCTACTGATTAGTCTTTTTCCCCCTCTGTTAATTGTGGCAAATAGTTAAGGAAGATGGGTGGTCAATTAAAAAAAACTTAAATGCTGGAAAATATGTAAATCATTTAATAATTTAATTATAATTTAAAAACAGGATTTTCATGAGTTTTGAGGGACAACTCTGAGAAAAGAGAACATAGGCAAAACATTGCCCTTTATCGAATTATCCAAATTAAAAATTTGCCTTTAAAATGCCAAGAAGCCTGCTTTTCTTCAGTAGAAAACAATTGCTGATACATATACAGCATGGATTCATCATAGGAGCAACATCCTAATTGCAAAATCTGAAGAGTTCTAATTGAAATAAGATTAATGAAGAAACACATTAACTTCCTACGATATCACAATTCTGTATGAACATTCAATTTCTCTGAGTCAATTTCTTACCAAGAATAACTCAAATTAAAAAGTGACTTACAAAATTTTGGCAGTGTTTCCAACCAAAGTTTTTTTATACCTTATATCTTGATCAAGGATATAATACATGTAATAGAAATTATCCTTGGCCATCAACTAATGCTCTTAAAAGTCAAGTATTTAATAAAGCTAAAAGGCAGAAAGTTTGAAATAGTTCCTGCTACCTTGAAAGAGCTACAAAAAACTCATCACTTTATGAATTGGAACAAAGTCAAGTCTTTTGCCATTTGGTTGTGAACACACAGAGCATTGCCATTCAAAACCCAAATTATGTGTGAGACAGGCTAGGTATATTTATGTAAATTATGATACACCCAGACCACATACAAGCCTTCTTCTAACTAGAGCTGCCTAGGACCTCATTTCTTATGAATAAAGCTTTTCCAGAAAACAAAGGTCACTATTGTCTTCTCAATTCTCTTCTCTTAAGATCAATCATCCTTGACAAGAAAATGTTCCAAGAAAATTTTCCATTAGTTCATGCTTGTTAAACATAAGATCCTAAACCTTGGTATCAGCAGCCCCTTTACTTTACAGATTAGGAAATGGAGCAACAAAGAGGTTAAATGACTTGGTCATGGTCACATAGCAAGCATCTGATTTAGGATTTAAACCTAGGTCTTCCTGACTGAAGTTCAGGGCACTGTGCTCCACATCATGCTTTATCATTGATATATGAAACAAAATAAAACAAAGGCAATCGAAACTAATACAACAAAGAAGCTCATTTCTGTGTCTCTCTCAAAGCCATCTACCTCCTCCATGCAATTCTCATTTCTCCCCTTAGTCCCCAGATTGAAAACTCCCCCCTTTTCAACTAATCCTCCCCCATTGAAACAGGGCTCCTATACCTACTATATATCTATGAGTCTGGTCTTCACTGTAACAAAATCAGAGGGTGTCACAAATTCTTTGTAATTGCTTTCTTATAATTTGCTCAATGACATTCAAATTGTACTCTGTACCACAGCAGAAGAGTAAAGGGTTTCTAGGTTCCCAGGTTGGATTCCTGAAAGGCAACTGTTGCAGGGTTATTTATCCAGTCACTTGAGACAACCCTCACTTTATGACTCATTTCCTCATGAAACACTTACAAAGTGCATGCTAGGACTGACCATTGTAATAGTGCTAATATTCAAAGGCCAGTTAGTCAATAAACATTTTTATGCACTGTGTGTCAGGCATTGTGCTAAGCTCTGGGGATACAAGAAAAAAAGGCAAAGGAGTGCTCAGTCTCAAAGAGCTCAGTCTAATGCGGGAAATATGCAAGCAACTTTGTACAAATATGTACACAGAATAAGTTGAAGAAAATCATCAGAGGGGAGGCACTAGACTTAAGAGGGTTTGGGAAAAAAGATTACTCTATAAAGTCAGAAGTCTTTGGAAGCCAGAAGAAGGCAGGAGAAAGAGCCAAGAAGGGAGATCATTGCCTTCCCATCTTCTCATTGCATCAAAAGAATTTTTTCCCAACTCTCCATAGGAGAATAGTGGCTGGTGGTAGTGCCTGGGAGTCAACAACAGATTCGACAAAGATTAACTATGGCCTGTAAGTCCTGTATAAAAGCACTGAGTTCGTTAGTTAGCTGGAGTCCAGAGTTCAAAAGTAGAATAAGAATTGCATTCTAGCCAAAACCACTGATAAACAACCACCTTTACTTTGGCCTTTGGTCTCCTTTGACCAAAGGATGACCTTCTGAGATTTGCAAGGTCAGGAGGACTTGGGGCTTACCATCTTCTCATAAGCCTCTTAGCATCACCTCCCCCAGTCTCCCAAGGACTCAACAACTTGCAAAATTGTCTGCATGGAGAGTTAGGGACAAAATAAAAACAGATTTATCTTAGTTAACTTTTTGAATGAGATAAAGGGCCTTTCAGCAACCAGGACTTACCCCTTTGCCAAATATTTTCTCCAATTTAAGGCCACTTTACTGTGTGTATTACATATTTGTAGGATGGTAAATTACAGGGTTTTTTTCTTTTCTTTGTGTTTTTTGGGGGGATGGGGAGAGAAGAGATGTTTTGTATCAACTGCTCTTATTCTAACATCTTAGTAAATATTCCTTTCTAAACCTACTTAAGGTTGGTTCACTTATTTTCAAATTATAATAATGAGGGGAGTAAACTGGTGGGTACTTGTGCCAAAGTCATTAGATACCCCCAATTCCTCAAGGGCACCCCTAAAACATTGAGGGGGACCTACTTCATCATTGGAAATTGGACATGGTAATACATATCCTGGCCTGAGACCTGATAGGGTAGCTGTACTGCTCAATTGCCATTCTTCATTAAATCTGGACTCATTGAGAATAACCATTCTGTATTTTCTGGTAGAAATGATTTGGTGCCGTATTACCAATATAAACTCTTCCATTTACATGAACAAAACCACACTATTAAACCATTTGTTTGACATCTCTTTCAGGATATAGCATTGACTAAGTTGATGCAGCTCTTACACATGAAGGGCCTGATGATCTGAATCTTCAATCTTAGTCATTTTGGTTCAAATCAGAGGTAAGCCATTTTTGTTGTTGTTCAGTCATTTTTCAGTTGTGTCTAACTTTTTTGTGACCCCATTTGGGTTTTTCTTGAAAGATACTGGAGGGGTTTGCCACATCCTTTTTCTCTAGATTATTTTACAGATGAGGAAATTGAGGCAAACAGGGTTAAGTAACTCACTAAGGGTCACACAGCTAGTAAGTATGTGAGTAAGTCTGAGACCAAGTTTGAACTCAGGTCTTCCTCACTTCCAGAGTGGCACTCTATCTAACCACTGTGCCACCTAGTTGCCCCAGGTAAGCCATGTTTAGTTCCCATTCAACATATCTGATGGCCTCTAATATCAGCCCTTACTTTTGCCCAGTGAAATGATGTTTGCTTGTTCCAAAAGAATTACTATAGTTGTTGTTCTTTTTTACCTGTTATCATGTTTTTGAGAATGTCTATCAATCTTCTTCAACTCTTTAGCTGAGAAATCATTAATCTTTCTTAAGGTTCCTGTGGTGATGTGTTCTGTGTTTCATTAAGGTATAGATTTTTGTTAGGTTAATTTCTGAATTTGTCATATTTTAGGGTACTTCAAGTTGACAATAAAACTGGTGTTGCATAGATGTTAATTGTTCTAAATGCATTTTTCCTGCTAAAATTTGATTTCAGGATTGTAATCTTTATATATTCAAGCATAGCCTTCTCTTTAAAATCACTATATTCAATCTATCTTGCATTGAGAAAACCAAGATATTTATAAGTTTTGACTGAATCAAATATTAAAACCTTAAAAGACTACATGGCATATGTTAAAAATTTACCACTTATGAAGTCCAAATGACATTTTGATATCATTATAAAAATAATCATCATGATGACAGAGGAATTTAATATAGATATTCTTTAAGCTCGATGTCATATGTGAATTTCAAGTGATTACTAAGATGATTTGGTTTAACTTTGTAATATCTATTTAAAAGAGAGGCTAATGGATGTAAGGCTAAGAAAAACTATAATGGGCTTAAACTTTCTCCCACCAAAATGACACATTTTATCTCAATTGTTCTTAATGTTAATGGGTTATGGCATGTTTTAAAGAAAGGTTTTCTATGTGGACATCAAATAGTCTAGTATTTTCCGTATGTAAATTTTCAGTATATGAAGAAGCCATGAATGTGGAATTGAGTCAAAGGCTTTGCAACAATCATTAAAGGCATTTTAAATGTTAAGGCCCTTTCAGGTGATTTGTTCAATAATTAACAAATCAACAATAAGTTGCTTCTGAAACTTGAGGTCATAGTCCTTTTTATCTCCTCAATGTATAGTTTTCTTTTAAATTTATATAATAATATATGTGCATATTTATGATAAAAGCTGTGAACACTTTATATAAAATACACAAAAATGCAATTACCATCTGTTAGGAGGAATTACTGTTATTCTCATCTTTTGGTTATAAATACGTAGTACTTTCTGTCAAGAACGATGATGAGACTTGAATCTTAGAGAAAGCTAATCAAAAGCTAATTTCTTTTTTAGCCACTCTGAAGGATTCGTAACAAAATGAAACTACAACCTCTTCTTATCTACTGGCTCCTTCCCTACTACATATAAACATACTTAAAAACTTATATACTTAATATACTCCATCCTTAAAAATCCTTCATTAGACCTTATCATCCCCTCAGATTATCACGCTAAATCTTTACTCCCCTTTTCTAAGTCCAACTCCTTGAAAAAGTTCCTATGCTTGCTGGCTCTACATCCTCTCCATGAATTCTCTTCTCAACTCTGTAGTCGGTGGCCTCATCATTAAATGGAAACTGTGGTCTACAAGTTATCGAGCATCTCTTAGTTGCTAAATCAGATGATCTTTTTTTAGACCTCTCACCCTCTGACTTATTGATGCATTTATCAATGTTAATCACACTCCCCTCCAAGATATTTTCTCTTCTCTCAGTCGTTGTGACACTTCTCTTCTCTGTTTTTTTTCTAATTTTTGCTCATTTCTCCATCTCTTATACAAATTTATCATCAATATCATGAAAGCCTCTAACTGTGGGTCATCCCTAAAATTTTGTCCTAGGACTCCTCCTGCTACCTTCATTCTCTTGGTCATCTCATCAACTCCCATGTTTTTAACAATCATCTCTATGCAGATGATTCTCAGATCTATTTATTCAGTTCTATGCTTTTCCCATCATTAATTTACATTTCAAATGTTTTAGATACATCTCAAACCTAACATGTCCAAAATTAAACTCATCTTTTTTTCCCCAAACTTTCCTCTCCTTGAAACACCACTATTTCTATTTCTGCCAATGAAAAATACCACTACCCTTTCAGTCTCATATTATCTTCAACTTTTCACTCTCCTTCACCCTATATATCCAAATAAATTACAAGATGTTTTTCACTTCTACAAAATTTCTCACTTCTTCTCCCTTTTTTCCTTGTACAGCTACCACTTTAGTTCAGAGACTCTTCCTAAATGGCTTCCCTGACTCAAGTTTCTCCCCACTCTCATTCATCTTACACACTGCTGCCAAAGTTTTTTTCTTAAGTGAAGATGTGGCCATATCAATCAACTTCTCAATCAACTCCTGTAGTTCCCTATCTCCTCTAGGATAAAATATAAACCCCTCTCTTTACCTTGTGAAGTCCTTCACACTCTGATTCCAACTTATCTTTCATCCTCATAGTATCTTTTCCTTCCTCTAACACATTCTGTGGTCCAGCCAAATTGGCCTACTATTCCTAACTGACCTATCTTTCCCTGTTCTTTACTCATGACATTTAGACCCTATACTGGCTCCTTCCTCATATACAGAATAAATGGGTCTCTTATCTTTCATTCTTGGAGTCCCTGCCTTCCTTCAAGGTGCAGCATTTGTACTACCTTCCATAGGAAGTCTTTCCTTATCTCCCTATCTGCTAATTAATTCATCCACCCCCACCCTCCACACCTCCCCAAGCCCTATCCCCCTCCCCACCCACACTACTACTTTGTTATGTATTTGGATTATTTTAGTCTGAATCCATAAATTTTTGTTGGTTTGTGCAATTCAGTGTGGAAGTTCTCTTCATCAATGCAAATTGGCTGCTTGTTTGTAAATTATTACCTTTGAGAGTTGCCTGAATTACAGAGAAGTTAAATGACTTTCTATGGTCACTCAGCTCTTGGGATTTTATAATTAACAACCAACATTCTATGATTGTATGAAACTGTAGTACTTGTAATGGGGAGCGGGACTCAAAATAGCATTACAAGGTATTTGGAAATATTAAAGAAAGTGACAGTGACTTTGTTTTTTCTACGATTTAAAAAAAAAATTATCTTCAAGGACATTTGGGTACTTAGAACATTGTTGAATTTTAGAGCCAGAAGACTCTTTAGAAATTCCTTAGTCCTTAGGATTATTGGGATTTCTGATAATCATCTTCTGCATTCAATATTAGAATGCATATTCATGTGTGGGGTGTGGGGTCTTAATAATGGAAGGCAACTTCTCTAGGGGGTCACTCTCATTTTCCTGAGGTTGAAGTTACTTGTCCAATGTCACAGCATAAGTTACAGCAAAGATTAGGTCTGCCAACTTCCATCCCTGTTTTCTTTCCATTATACCAGCCTACTACATGTGAAAATACCTCTGGGATATGTTCAATCTTATCAGCACAACCTTCTCAGGTAAAATAATTATGAACTAACAGAATATATTGAGTGCACAGGAGGCAACTGACACTGAGGGAAAGGGTAAAGAAAAACAGAATCTTGGACCTTGTTTCATCCATTGTAATATGGGAAATAGCTTCAGGCTATTGTGATGAACCAAGATGCCTCCTATTTTCTAGTACAGAGCTTGACAAAGCTGCCCAATAATCCAACTGTGCCATTCAACATAAGCCAGTGCTTCATTTTCTCCACCGTTATACTTTAAGAGTTCAAAGACACAAACTACTATTATAATCATGCCCTCTAACCATAGAGAATCAAGGAAGAGTTTACTTATATTCTAATACCTTTAAGTCTTTGAAAAATTCAACCATTAAAAATGTAGTACAAAATAAAAGTATAAGTGCACAGGAGGGAGTGAAAATACATGAAAGAGTTAAAATGAATCATAAATATATATGATTAAGGACTTTAAAATACCAAGACTTCTACTAGAGATCTTTCTCTATAATAAGAACTAATAATGCCCTTATTTATCTAAATGAAAATTTCATCAACAAAATATAAGGAATGAATTCAATGAACATATATTAAATGTTTATTATATCTAGGCACTGTTCAAAAAGATGAAACAATGATGGGAACTTCTATTCTAAATCTCATTCTACCCAACATGGAAGAATTGATTTCTGGGTTGGAAATGATAGAGAATTTTGTTGGGGCAGGGAGTAAGTGAAGACTGGCAATTTAGAATTTTGAGTAAAAGAAAGAAAATTGAGTCAAGAGAGAAATAATTATAAGAAGGAGGAAAAAGGGGTGGCTAGGTGGCGCACTGAGTAAGAGCGTCGGCCTCAGAGTTGGGATGACCAGAGATCGAAACCGGCCTCAGAAAGTGAGCACCCACACATAAATAATGACTAGCCATGTAACCTTGAGCAAGTTACTTAACCCCAATTGCTTTAAAAAAAAAAAAGGAGGACAAAGTAGGGTTGCCTAAATATGTCTATATGGGTCCATATGGAACTCACCAATGAACAAAAATTATATTTGTGTGTATGTATATATGTTATTATGTGTATATATCTATATACATACATGTATATCTATATAAATACATACATACATATAATAATGGAAGCAAGGAGAAGTAAAAGTGAATGAAGAAAAAGTCATATCAAAATTACCTAAGAATGGTGTCTTGAGCATTGAAATTGAGAATACTCTGAGGCTGGTAAGGAAAGCCAAGCATAACAAAGCATACATTAGCTATACTGGGGAAAAATAGAAGATCAAAGAAAAGATAAGACCAATGCTGGGATAGATGGAGAGAGAGAACAGGAATTCCTAACTCTTACTTAGAGAGTAGGCATAGGGTTTTTTGTTTGTGTTTTTGGGTTTGGTTTGGTTTGGTTGGTTTTTCTGCAAGGGAGAATCATAATAAAATTGGTTAACAGGAAACTAACACACACAACTATGAAGAAAGTAATAGAAGACCAGCTGTCCTTCAGTGCAAGGGAGAAGTCCTAGAAGAGTGACAATACAAGAATTATGAGTTGCAATATTGAAAAATAGGTACATGTGATGGAAGAGCAACTGGCAGTGATCTTTGAAAGAATGTGAAGAATGAGAGAGGTACAATAGGACCAGAAGAGAACAACTATCCTAACTTTCTACATAAAGGGAAAATAATTGGGTCTTCAAACATTAGGTCAGTGAGCTTGTTTTAAATTCCTGGAAAAGTCCTAGAACATATTATTATTAAAGGTATGATTAAAGAACATTAAAACCTGAGCTAGTAGCCCTCCAGTGTACTGATGTTTACCAGTCTTACAGGCATCCAGCAAAAGATAAGTGGGCTGGTAAAGGTCCTCAAGATCATAGATTTAGACCTAGAAAGAACATTAAAGATCATCGAGTCTTATTTTACAGATAAGATTACTAAAACCCAGAAAGGTTAGGAAATATTTACAAGGTCATACAAATAATAAGAAATTTGGATTAGAACTGTAATAGTGCAGTGGCATTATTGATTCCTTTACCTTTATCTGTCATTTTATGAAATTAAGTCTTAAAGTAATTTGAGTTTGAAGTCACAAAATTTTTTCCCCTGCCAAAAGTCACCTAATCTAAAGACTGTCACAAACCATCCCCTTTTTCCTTCTTTCTTCATTGTTTCCCAATCCCCTCCAGCCAACCCTCATCTTCACCTTATTCTCTTTCAATTCCCTCTTCCAATAAGAACCCAGGTATCTTAACCCTTTCATCCTGTTTTTCATTTCCTCCAAACTGCACATTAACAGATTAAAGTTCAAAGTTCTGAGTTTTCAGCTATCAAGAGCCTTGATCTTGTTTTAGGGGTTTTTGTTTTTTATTTATTTATTTTTTTTGCAACCTCATGCAATGCTAAATAAATAATTTCTCTGGATCCTGCTCAGTTTCTTTATTTCAATGTAACAAAACCTAGGATTTAACTACCTTTGTGACCAGTTCTCGGGGCCTCAGTTACCTCATTTGAACCAGGAACAGGATGGAGAAGATCCTTATGAATATTGGTTGAGGGGAAGCAGCAGTTGGACTTCTTTTTCAGTAGATAAACAATGTGTTTAATCATAAACATAAGAAATCATGATAACTAGATTTAAATATTTAAAGGATTGGTTCATGGAAGTAAGATTACAGTTGTTATTCTTGACCCCAAAGGATATGCTCAAAGAGTGGAAACAGTAAGAATAAAATTTAAGATCCAGGTAATGAAAAAATTTCTAACAATTAGAACTATTAAAAATTGTAAGGGGGGCAGCTAGGTGGCACAGTGAATAGAGCACCAGTCCTGGAGTCAGAAGGACCTGGGTTTGGATTCGGCCTCAGACAATTAACACAAAAAACACCCATGTGACCTTGGGCAAGTCACTTAGCCCCAACTGCCCTCCAAAAAGGAAAACAAAATTGTAATGGAGAGTGACTGAATAGATCGTGGTATACGAATATTATGACCTGTTATAGTGCTGTTAAGAAATGAGAAAAGGGATATTTTTAAAGAGATATAGGGGAAAAAACATGTGTACTGATGCAGATTGGAGTATAAACAGAAGCAGAAGATTAATTTATATAATAACAACACTGAAAAGACAACTTTGAAGGTTGTAAGAACTGTAATCAGTACATGAAATTCCATGATCCCAGAGGTCCAATGTTTAAATGTATTATTTACCTCTTGAGAGAGATGATGTATATACCTATACATATAACTTCTTTGGTATACATATCCTTTTTCCTAGCTATTCTTATTAGTGATGAGTAGAAAACACTCAGCTTCTATAGGGCATTGATTTGGCAACTGATAATTTACTAAATAATCCCTTCCTGGAAGCAAAATGTAAATATCATAATGCATGTATCCATGTAAATATACACATATGTTTAGACACATGTGTCTCTTATAAGCCTTATGCATGGGATAAATATGCATATGTTTATATTTCATTTATCATATGTATTTTTTATACATGTACGTACATATATGGGATATATGTTACATATATTTGAACATGGCTAATAAGGGATTTTGTTTTAGTTGACTAGCGTGTTCATTATAATGAATATCTTTTGCTTTTTTTTTTTTTGTAACAAGGTAGGAGTGGCAAGAGCTAAAGAAAATAGATTTCTGTTAATTAAAAAACAAGCTTAATTAAACAGAAAGAAAAAATTGTAATGGGCTCCCTCTAGGTGTAGTAGGTTCCCACTAATTAGAGATCTTTAAGTAAAGGCAGGATCACGAGATGTATTTTAGGAAGGATTGTTGTTCAGACATAAAATGTTGGGCTGAATGGTCTTTGAGGTCCTTTCCAATTCTAAGATTCTTTGGAAAGGAAATTTAAGGTCTAGAATTCATTGGAACAAAAGCAGTGTCGCTCTTCCTCTCACCACAAATTCCCATTTTCCCTTCTCCCTTTTGTTTCCCAGATAGATGTATCCCACTCTCTGTTAACTTTTATATATTTTGTCCAAGACTACTTTGCATTATTAAAGAGGAAAAGACTTTCCTAAAGAAACTCATGTCATTCACTTTATGAAATCCTTTCCTTTCTCAGTAGGAGATCTGCAGTCATTTATTAATGCCTTTCTTTGTGAAGGTGATTTTATGCTACCAACCATAAAGTATCTCAATAATTCAACCATGATGAAACAAAAGCTGGAAAACAGATTTTATTTTTATTTACTATAAAACAGCATAGACAATTTCATTGGTCTACATATTATTCTTTTTGCTAAGCTCTTCTTACTATTGATAAGTAGAGAGCACTCAGCCCTCTATAGGGCATTGATTTAGTAACTGATAATTTAGAAAATAATGCCTTCCTAGGGGCAAAAGGTAAATATCATAAATCTTTTTCATTGGTAGTATCAAGGACAAAAGGATTTACTTGGGAAGAAATATTTTGAAGAATGTAAAGCATAGCCCCCTAAGTGGAAAATGAAATCTCTAAAAATCACAGTCTGTCCCCTTTAATTTTAGGTGATATTTAGAGAGAGTTTTATATTTTAGATTAGGACAGGAGATAGAGTACTAGACCTAGAATAAGACTGAATTCAAATATGACCTCACACACTTACCTTGGGCAAGTCACCCTGTTTGCCTCAGTTTCCTTGTACGTAAAATGAGCTGTCAAAGGAAAAGGCAAACAGCTCCAGTACCTTTGCCAAGAAAACCCCAAATGGAGTCATGAAATCAGACCCAAGTGAAATGACTAAACAGCAATAACAAGAACATTACATTTTACAAAGTACTTTGCATCTAATTATCTCATTTGATCTCCATAACAACCCTATGAGGAAGGTGGAGCTACTATATTCATTCAGATTTCACAGATGAGGAAAACTGAGGAACAGAGAAATGCATTTTCCATTGTAATGGAAATGCAAATTTAAAGATCTTCCCTGCCCCTAGCTTAAGTGCACCTGGAGCCTGTGGTGGGAGGCTTGTTTTTCAGGAAAGCCCACACCTTGATACTTTGTGATTGGGCTGTGGGTCAAGAAGTTTGTTACATTCTCTGAGTCAGGAGAAGGCTATATAAACCTTGATGGGAGGCTTTGCTTTGGGGCTCACTTTGAGAAGTGTTGTGTGATTTGACCAGATGAGACTCTGGGAAGCCGTTGTTGAGAGCCCCCCGGCTTTGAAAACCCAGATGTTGATGCTTCCCTCTCTGGTAACTGTGATTTGGTATTGATATGATGGTTGGACAGTTTGGAAGCCTGTCTGTTTGATCTGTCTGTATACTCTGAAGTTCAGTGTGCTGACCTTTTTCCCCTGAACTAGGTAATGTGTGTTTGTTTGATTAAAGTAAGCTTGTTAACCCATTTTGAGTTGCTTTTCTTTTGAAAAGCAGATCTAAGAACCTGGGTTGGCAGTCACCCTGGGGATATTGGGGTGCCTGCTGCTACATCCATATGAAACAAGGGGCAGATTTTGTACCCAAGACTGCTGACTCCAAAGCTTAAAGCTTCTGCTTTGCCCCAACTCCTACAAGGTCTTTTCAATAAAACTACCAAAAGCATCTCAATTAGACAGCCATCAACTTTTTCCAGATCCTTTTGTACATTTCATCTGAAAACAACTTGATAAAGGTGATGCCTCCTGCCTCCAGCCTCCAGGCCTCAGCATTTTCATAAGAAAATCCAAAGCTTTCCTAATGAAATGATTTCAATGTTTAATCATTTCCTCAGTCAGAAAGTTCATCCCTTTCTTCCCAGTATATGTCTCTGCTACCATAATTTCCTTTTGTTTTGTTCTGCTCTGTGGAAACAGAGAACATCTGGCTGTCATCATCCAATACCATAACTATCCCTCACGTATTTGAAGATAGTAATTAAGTCATCTTCTCAGACTTCTCTCCTCCAGAAATTTGAGTTCCTATTTCTATCAGAGAATCATATCAGCTTTGGACTCAAGTGCTGTTGTAGCATGTACCACCTCTACAAACCCAACTTGGTTCTTTTAATATCTGTGTGTCATAAATAAGTGAACAATACAGTCTTGACGAATTGCATCTTTTCCTTCCCAGTCTTGACCTTTATTTGTGCAGGTTTAAGATGAAATCCTCACCCCTTATTAATCTGCCATTACTGCTTGGCATCTCCTGGCTCAGTTTACATACCCCTCTTTTAGTTGCCCTTCTGCTTTCCTCTTCCCTCTTACATCCTGAAGCTTTAAAACATCAGAAGGCTTAGGTTCTATAACACCCATGACAAAGAAAAAGGAAAAAAACAAAAACAGACAATAATTAGTATCTTCAATGTGAGTGCAACCAAAGGCATTGTTCTCAATTATGTCTCTCAGCAGCATAAGTATTCTTCATACTCAACATAGCTTTGAAGTAACTTTCTCATAATATGGCAGCATAATTAAATACACAGACCACAATAATGCTATTGTCAACATCACTTCAGCTCAAAAGACAAATATACCTATATTCCTGGTCCTAGATCATTTTATGCAAATTAGCAGATTGCCTCATACCCAACCAAAAAAAAAAAAATCAGATGAAAATAAAGGTACTATCTCTCCTCAGTACTGGATTTTTTTGTCGAATTTTCAGATTGTTTGCTTGTTTGTTCGGCTTTCTTCTCTGATACTATACATATTTCTTTTGGGGGAGTTACATAGTATCTTCTCCATTAGACTTTAAACTTTTTGAGACTTTTTTTTGTATCTACTGAATTCAGCACTCAGCACAAAGCTTGATAAATGTTAACTTACTAATGAACTTACTGGGTTTTTTTTTAACATTAATTATGAGTGCATTTAATTGTAGGCATCTTATTTTTCTCAAACTATTTAAATGGATAATATAGGCAGTGAGCCTATTAGCAGTAATGACCAAGTATATTTTAAAATGTAAATATTTTACAGTCATGAATATTGGAGAGTTCATAGCAGAACTAGGCAAGACTATGAAACAGCCAGTCTGTTCCCCTTTAATACCTCTCTGAGTTTTGGGGGGCTTCATAAGGTTTTTCTGGTTCCCTATATTAGTCCATGGTAATTTCCCCCATTGGACCTGCAATCTCTGGTAACTATATATGGGCACAATCCAACTGATCTTTTCCTACCACCTAAATCTACTTGTGTCCATCCTTTTAGGATTAATTCCATAATAGCAACATAGGATTTAGAACCAAGGAATGAACATTTTTGGAATAGCTTCCTAATTGGTTTCCTTGCCTTAAGTCTTTCCCTAGTGTAACCCATCCTATAAAATCTGCTAAGTGATTTTCCTATGGCACAGGTCTAATAAGGTCACTAATATCCCTAAGATCAATTACAAATTCCTCTGGCATTTAAAGTTCATCCCAATGTATCACATTCTTATTTTTCAAGTCTTATATATTATCTTACGTGTACTCTTGATCCCATCAATTACTCCTCCAATATTTTTATTTTTCTCTTTAAATTTAAAATCCACCTGACTATTGGGTCCTCCTGTACTGCCTTCAAACAAGTTTAAGTTTTTTCAGGCCTTACAGCAAAGACCCTATCATGCCCTCAAGCTATCATTTTATATTTCTCCTCCCTTCCTCAGACAAATTCCTATAAAAAAAAGCTGTCTACCCTTGTTGCCTTGACCTCTTCTCCTCTTAATCAGACCTTATTCCCTTGCAATCTACCTTCTAACTTCATCACTCAGGTGAAACTTCTCTCTCCAAATTTGCCAGTTATCAAGATTGCTATAGCTAATGGACTTCTTTAGTCCTCAGCCCTCATGATTTCTCTGCTGCATTTAACATCACTGAACACCCCTGCCTCCCGGATACTCTTTCCTCTAGCTTTTCATAGTATTGTTCTTCCCTGATTTTCCTACCTGTCTTACCAATCTTTCTAAGACTCCTTTAATGGCTCACCTTCCGTGCCATGCCCCATAATTATGGATTTTTCCCTAGTCTCTTCCCTGGGTCTTCTTTTCTTCTCTCAGTAACCTCATCAACCCCCATACATTTAACTTTCATCTGTTTAAATGATTCACAGGTCTAGTTATCCAACCCTATTTTCTCCCCCTGAACATTATTCTTACCTTACATTCATCCTAGGTATTTCAAAAATCAATATCTTAAGGCTAGCTCAAATTCATCAAGTCCAAATCCAAATAGCTAATTATCATTCCCCCCAAATTTTTTCCCTTCCCTTTTTTCCCTTTCCAAACATAAAATAAAAAAAAAACCACCATCCTCCTCACTTCCTTCAACCTATCTACCTAATCTGTTGAAAAATCTTATCATTTCTACTTCTAAAACATGTCTGGCATTTATCCCCCCAGTCCTTCCTATCTGCTCACATCATCATATCTTCATTCAAATCTTTTAGCACCTTTCACATATATTACTGCAAGTCTCCTAATTGGTCTTTCTGTTACAAGTCTCTCACCACTTCAAATTACCCCCTATACAGTCATCAAGGTGATTTTCCTTAAATGCAAATAAGATCATGCACTTCCTGGAATTCAGTTTTAAGTCCAGTGGCTCCCTATTACCTCTAGGATAAAGTATAACCTCTTTTGTTCATCTGTCCAGCCTCACTGTAAACTAGACTTCTCCTCCCCCAGCATTCTAAAGCATAGGAAACCTTTTTTTTTTTCTCTTGTCATTACACATTATTTCTTCTCTTATCTCTATGTCTTTTCACTGGAATGTACTCACTCCTCATCTCCACCCCAATAATCCTCTTTTCCCTTTAATATGCAGCTTAAGCCTCACTTTTTATATGAAATCTTTCCTGATTCCCCAACTGCTAGCTCTCTCCTTCACTCACTGCCTTGCTTGTTTATCTTATATTTATATTTATTCTCTTCGCATGTGTGTATGTAGTTATATACTTGTACCTTCTGTTGGGATGTAAGTAATTTGAAAGTGGGAGCTATTTCATTCTATGGAGTTGTATCTGGAGCACTTAGAGAAGTATCTGGCACATTTGTTTTTCAGTCATTCAGTCATAACCATCTCTTTGTGACTGGACAGACCATACTGTCTATGGGCTTTTCTTGGCAAGGATACTTGAGTGGTTTCATTTCGTCCTCTAGTGGATTAAGGCAAAAGGGCAAATCCTGTGCCCAGGGTCTTATAGCTAGTAGGCATCTGAGAACACATTTGAACTGGAGTCTTGCTGAATCCAGTTCCAGAGCTCTATCCACTGGCCCAACTAGTTGGCTCCATCTAGGACATAGTAAGAACTTAATAAATGGTCATTGGTTAATCAGTTACTCCCTCTACACACTATGTAATTTTTCCATTATGGCTTCCTTGTTGTTATTCTTCATACACAGGGCTCCATCTCCTCACTCCATGACTTTGTATCCAAGACTATAAGGTTATCCTTCCTTACTTCCATCTCTTAGACTCTGCTTACCTTCAAGGTTCAGTCAACTCTATCTTTTGGGGTCAGAGGATTACTTTCCTCTTCCTTCTCCTCCTCCTCTTTCTCCTTCTTGCTTTTCTTGTTCTTTTTCTCATTCTTCTTCCTCTTCATGTTTTTCTCTTTCTTGTTCTTGTTCTTGTTCTTTTTCTCCTCCTCCTCCTCTCTCTCCCACTTTTTACATACATGTATATGTATACATACATATACGTATGCATATACATATATTTTGTGCACACATCATGTATATACACACATTAATGTCTCTACCATTAAAATGGCAACTCCTCAAAGTCAAGAACAGTTGGTTTTTGTTTTGCTTTTTCTTTATATCTTTATCTTTGTTTTTCTATGAAACCTTTGCTAATCCTCAGTCCCAATTGCTACGTATCTTCCTTCCAAACTACCTTTCTTTATCTATCTGTATTGTATTAACTTCATATGTTTGCTGATTACATTTTTATATGTATTTGCTGTCTCCCTCATTAGAATGTGAGCTTATTGCAAGTAAAGATTGTTTTATTCTATGCATTTGTTTCCCCAGCAAGTAGCACAGGAACTGGTGCTTAATTAATGATTGATCAGTTGTTCTCTACAAAATTTGGACTGTGCTTAGTACATAGTAAGCATTTAATAAGTGTTTATTGATTGATTCTAGAAATAATTCTTTAAACCAAAGAATGACTATATTGATGAGCATATCAAACACTGTGTCAAACTAATAGGAAAGATACTACTAAGCAAGGAGACTGAATAAGCCTGACACCAATATCTCCCTTCTCACATTTCCTTAGAGCGCTTCCTCTAAATGGCTTTTGTCCTTTTCATATTCTCCTTGTATCATTCTTATTTGAATGTGTGTATAGACTGTAAACTCCTTGAGAATAAGGGCTCTGTCATTTTTCATCTTTCAGTGACTAGTTCTTACCCTTACACATAACAGATGCCTCATAAATATTTGTTTAAATTAATGGACTGGTCTGCCTCAGCAATACTTTGACCACAGACACAGGGCAAATACCTACAGATCACGGAAAGTAAATACTCAACCTCAATGATCTAAATCACATAGGATTATATGTGGTATGGGTACTTATTTGGGTTGCAGGGTTTGTTTGGTTTTTTTTTCTGATTTTCAAAAGTGAAATTTATTTTGTAATATATTGCTTCTCCCTGGTAAGAAAGGTACAACAGTAATTTTGAAAAGATTTGACATGCCATTTTTTTTCCAGTATCGATGCACTACTTCTGAACTTCATTTTCTCTTTAATGACATTTAAATAGTGTTTTAAGGTTTACATGAAACTTTCTTCACAATAACCCTATGAAATAGTGTAAATATTATTACTCCTCATTTTAAAGATGAGGAAATTAAGTCTCAGATAATGTAAGTAACTTGGCCATGCAGCTAGTGTTAAGAGGTGGGATTTGAACTCAGGTCTCCTGATTACATTTCCAATGTTCTTTCTTTTTTTTTTGGAGGATATTTGGGGTTAAGGGACTTGCCCAAGGTCACACGGCTAGTAAGTGTTAAGTGTCTGAGGCCAGATTTGAACTCAGGTCCTCCTGACTTCAGGGCTGGTGCTCTATTCACTGTGCCACCTAGTCACCCCTCCAATATTCTTTCTATAGTTACCCCTTTAATATCCCTTTCCCTCATCATGGCTTTTATATATCACAGGTTGGCATAAGAAATTAAATAGGAATTTGGGGGGAGTTTTGCAGAAGCTGCAGATGACAAAGGCCAACAGATGGCACAAAAAGTTTAGAAACTAAGAAATGCATAAATGTATGGTATTGTATAATATAGCATCTGACCAAATACTTAGCCCAAATTCTACAATAAGGTAATGTAAACACCCCATAAAAGAAAAGGAAAAAATTAAACTTCTCTGGTATGGAGGGAGGGCCAACAGAATTTAAGTGAATTTTCCAGGTGATGGGTGTGCTGCACCCTTAACCCCCATGATGATGGCATAACTGTATATCATTCTACTTTTTACATAGATAAGAGCTAGAATTAGAACTATAACCCTATTACTTCATGTTCTATCTCTCTTCCCCCCCCCTTTTCTTTTAAAGCAATTGTGTTTAAGTAACTTGCTCAAGGTTACACAGCTAGTTATTTATGTGTGGGTGCTAAGTAACTGAGGCCAGAACCAATCCTGGGTCCTCCCAACTCCAGGGGCTGGTGCTCTTACTCACTGCGCCACCTAGCCACCCCTCTCTCTTTACTCTTTACATGTGTTTATAAGGTTGTCTGAAAAAAGGCTTAGTAATTCTGTGATTCACAAAATTGTAGCCAGTTACAAGGGAAGACTGGTTGTGCAAACATATAGTAGAAGTGAAGGTTATGAATTCAATGAATCTTTCTTAGTGTTATAGAATCAAAACTTCTATTTCTAAAGGAGGCAACCTTAGTGGCCCAGTCAACAGTCAGTCTGTATTCACTCTTCCCAAAATACCAGGACATTGGGATAAACAAAATTCCCGAGTTTACCTAGAGTTCACTTTTTGCCACATTTATAGGAAAACTATACAACTATTTTTACAACTGGCATGGTGTGGGGGCCTAGAAACTCTTGTACTTTATATTAAATACTCCCTCTGCACTTCTGTGCTAACCTGCTCCTGGGTGAGTCATTTTGTAAGGTGATTCATACTCACCCACAGAGACATCTTGGTTTTTGAAAAAGGAAAAAAATGTGCTGTTAACTTTCAAGCAATTTTACCCTTTGTTTAGAAAATTTGTTTCTGGGTAGGGGGGAGGAGGGGAATGGGCATTGTCAGATGGTACATGACAAGCTGTCACCTAAACCTTTGAACAACTGGGGTGAAGTGTGAGTCAAGAACCGTCTCATCTGTATATGAACTGAACAGGATATTCCCAGGGTTGCATTATAAGTACTTTACCATTCTAATTTAATCTCCTACTCTATTGCAAAAGGAGGGTATATATGATTTGTCATTTGATTAAAGTTCCATGCAATATTAAACAAGTTCCTACCTAGAGCCCTGAACATTTTCCTCTAAGGAACTTTAAGTATATTATCTCCTTATCAAACCTACCTCTGTGGGGTGGTGGGAACATAGCTAACATGATGAACTAAATCAAGAAAGGTGAGTAAGGTCATGGATTTTTTTGGTCAGCAAAAGATCTGTGAGATTATGCAGTTTAATTTTCTAATTTAACAAATGAAAAAGCTGTGGTCTAAAGATTACATAGCTTAACCACAAAATATAAATATACACACATGTATGTGTGCATGTATGTACATGTATGTGTATGTACATACATATGTGTTATATATAACATATACATTTGATTTTATTTATTGATTGATTTTTAGTTTTCAATATTCACTTCTATAATATCTTGAGTTCTAAATTTTCTCCCCCTCCCTTTACTCCCTCCTCCCCAAGCCAGGATGTAATCTGATATAAGTTATACATGTGTGATCAGATTAAACATATTTCCACATTAGTCATGCTGTAAAGAAGAATTAGAAGCAAAGGGGAAAACCACAAGAAAGAAGAAACAAAACAAAAAAAAGAGAGAAAATAGTATGCTCCTACCTGCATTCAGACTCCATAGTTCTTTCTCTGGATGTTGATAGCATTTTCTATCATGAGTCTTTTGGAAGCCTTAGATGCTTATATTGCTGAGAAAAGTTAAGTCTATCAAAGTTGACTATTGCACAATGTTGCTATTACTTTGTACAATGTTCTGGTTCTGTTCACATCATCCCATTAAATAATTTAGGTTAGAGTAATGATTCTCAGTTTTTTTTATCTCAAAACCCCTTTCATATTCTTAAAAATTATTGAGGACTTCACATAAAGCTTTTGTTTATATGGATTATAATATATCTGTATATGTATTGTGTCTATGTGTATACCTATATACATATATTTTTGTAGTATTAAAAATAAAATGCTTTATTATTATTATAAAAATAACATGAACTCCCTGAAAGGATCTTGGGGACCCCCAGGCATCACTGGAAAACATTTTGAGAACTATAGGTCTAGGGTCTTATGTGGAAAAGTAGAAGCAACATTGGCTTTGAAGTCAGAATACCTGTGTTCTAATTCCACCTCTGATACTACCTCTGTGACCTTGGGAAAGTTATTTAATATTGATAATATTTAACATTGATTTCACATTTAAAAAAGATAACATTAACAAGTGAAGGAGTTGGCCTAGATGACCTTTGAGTTCCTTTTTAGCTCTAAGTGCATGACTTGAGCATCCTATGGAATCTGACAAAGAGATTCTTAAGGTAGAAATGGAAGGAAAGAAGAAAAAATCCAGAAACCTGAAAAGCTGGATGGAGAAGCAAGAGGAAAAGAGGAAGAAGAGTAATAAGAAGAAAATCATCCAGAGGACATTAAATATAAAATAATAACAGCAGGGTAGTGATGTGTCCCAGGACAGTTTCTATCTGAAACACATTTAGAAAAAGAAGATACTAATAATAGTAAGCTTTCAAAATAGCGATGTAGTGGAAAAAATTAAACCCACATGGGATCAGAACAAGGTACATGTCATCTTGTCTGCTATTGGAGTGCTCCAAAGATGCTTTCAGAGAATCTTTCTATAGATGATGAGCCTTCATTCGTATACTCTTATGCAATTTTTTAAAAAAGTATTTTTTTTATCCATCTGCTCAATAGTCCCCAAGTTGTTAAATATAAAAAAAAATAATAGCAGGATGCTAACTTGTCCGCAGATCATTTCTATTTTAATTCCATTAAAATGAGAAAAACAAGAAAACTATCATTATAACAATGGCTATTTATAGTTTCCCAAAAGTCTCAGTGTAGTTTAAAGGCATTAAAGCTTAGAACTGCACTAAGACTTTTGGGACACCTTGTATAGTGCTTTGAAGTTTGCAAAATATGTGTATATGTGTGTGTATAAAATCATCTTTGATCCTTACTTTGATTAACGTGTTGTACTACAATCGTTATCCTCATTTAATAAATGACAGACCAAGGCCTGAGAGACCATGGGTCATATACCCAATTAGTAGTTCAGATAAGATTTGTCTTCTGGGTCTTCATAAATTCAGTTCCAGTATATATCCAATATACCACACTGTCAGTATTGTGAAGGTCCACTTCTTTTTATTCTGAGCTCAGGACTGAATTATTACCAACATATTCTGCCCTCTGGCCATCTCAAGCTGCTCGAGACGCTTTAGTTAACATATGTTCAAAAGTGACCTTTTTTCCACCTTTTACATTAGATTCTTCCTCCTTTTGACTTGAACTCTTTTGTCTGTCAGTCAACAGTCAACAAGCATTCAAGTGCTTAGTATGTGGCCAGGACTGTGCTAAAAACAAATGTGAGCAGAAGGAAAGACAGCCCCTGCTCTAAGGGAAAACTTATATTCTAATGAGGAAAGAC
Organism: Gymnobelideus leadbeateri; assembly: GCA_011680675.1. NCBI lineage: Eukaryota > Metazoa > Chordata > Mammalia > Diprotodontia > Petauridae > Gymnobelideus > Gymnobelideus leadbeateri. The sequence continues at coordinate 229,938 of WOXC01007774.1, forward strand.
ACTATATAAAAAGTTGCTGAAAGGAGAGGGAGAGCAGTTAGGGAAGGTACCCCCAGTGGGGCATGGTGGAGAAAGAAGACCAAAGGGTGAAGAGTGGAGCCCAAAGAGCAATGAAGGAATGAACATGGCTGGCTAACCAGGGTACTTTCCTTAAAATGGAGGGTCTGAGTATCACCTATAAGTCAGAGGAAGGCAGATGGGGCCGAGGTACTTTCCAGTGTGAGAAGGCTGCTAGATATGGCGAAGAAAGGAAACCAAAAAATTAGGAGCTGAACTCAGAGAGGAATGCATGAAGGAGATTAAGAAGAGTATTTTAAAAGATAGTGTCTTCCTCAGTACTCAGTCTGAAAGCTACATGAACAAAAACAAAACAAAAACATTCCAAAGTATAGAAATCTGGCCAAGGAGACCAAAATCCTAGGGGAATGCAGTGTGGTACATTTCATCACCATTATTTTACCCACTACTGTAATTATACCAAGGATGATGTATTTTATAGGATCCATAGAGGATGAACTTATGTCCTATAAATATTACCCAACCACAAAAAGTAGCTACTGTTTGTAAATATTCTGTGGCATACTGAATATAAGGAAATAATAGTAGTAGTGACTTGTCATAGGGCCATTTCTATCTGAACCCTATTAAAATATGGATGAAATGAAAATAATAATAACTGATATTTCTGTGGTATTTTAAATTTTACTGGACCAGAATTTGGTGAAACAAAACTTTATCTTATAGATGGAATTGAATATTTGAAAAGGGACAATATGTTTTTTTTAAAAAGACGTTCTTCTATGAAGATATCAACGAACTAGAAAAGAGTAGTGGGGTGAAGTACATTTGGCAAGATTAATAAAAGAACAGCATACAAATACGTAGGAATACGAAAGAGACCACCTGGACAGAAAGAAGAAATGGAAGAGGCGTCCTTAAAAGAGATAACAAACCTATATAAAATCATGATATAGTAAAGATGTGGAACTTCAACAATTGAGATGACAGTTGAAATTCTCTCTTTTTAAAGTACAGCAGCTGACAGAATCTTTAATAATCTTTAGGAGGAGGAAATAAGAACAATTCCTCTTCTAGACCTGAAACTTAATTTTTAAAAAAAGGAGGAATGGATTGCAGAAGTAAGAATGATCTGAAATGAGAATAAATAGACATGCTGTTTAAAAATTTCTTTTAAAAAAGGAAAGTAAAGCTAAATATAGTCTGATATAAACTCCAGGTAATGGAAAGAAGGATTTCCAAAAATTCAGAAATAGGATATGTATGATATAATTGACTAAAATTCCGTAGAGGAAAATGGTGAGAAGTTCTCAAGGATGAAATTGTTGTTACACAAACAAAACAATTCCACCGAGGAATAAAACTGATAAAAATAAATAGGAAACTTATTAACCAACCTAGATTTTCAAAAAGACATGCATAAAAGATGAAAGCAAAGAGTATGTAACTGGAAGAAAACAAAATTATGTTGAAGCTCAGAATAGGCAGAGATTGGAAATGTTTACTAAGGACAATGAAAAGGGCTTTAAAAACATATCAAAGCCAAGAGGAAGATCAAAGAAAGGATAAGAACACTGTTCAGAGTAGACAGGTTGATGATAAAAGGAGAAAAACACAGAAGGCAAAACTATCCAACTATTATTGGGCTTTTCTATTTCTTCACAGACAACGGACTTTTCACTGGAAAGGCCAGACCAAAAATGAGTCACTTAGGAGTTGAAATTCAAGATAATTAAGAAATCCACTGTTCTTTCCACCATACCACATTACTCTAAAACCTGGAAGGTGAGGACTTCAAGAATAGAATGAGGAGCAATATCACTGATACCAAAGAAAAGCTTCTTCTTCTGTGGGCTGGGCTGGATGGCTTCAAATCCTTAAATTTTGAAATTTTGCTTAATGATTGAGCCAAGAAGAGTCTGCTGTTGCTCTCCCAAGGCTCAGTCCAAGCTCCGTTCACTACTTGGAAAGATTTTGTGTGACTCTGCTCAAGGTCAAGGCATAGTGCTGGGTCTGCTATTTTTTTTTTTGCTTACTGAACTAGTAGTATTCACAAGGGTGCCATAGTTAACAATTTGACTATTTCTCTTAATTTGTCTTTTGGGGTAATATCAAAAGTACTAGAACTATATTTCCTTTTATCTTTCCCACTGACAGCCTAACACTTCCCTTGGTGTGGCCCATTGTTATGCATTGGTTTACAAATATTATACATTATTTAGTTGATATAGCACAGTCCAAAATGCCATGAGAATATTCTTCAACTTTCCAAGCTTCACAACTTTTTCAGTAAAAACATTCTAGATATCAAATCAATTTTTGTCTACTCTCTAATTGTTTTTACTTCATTTAAGGACCTCGATGCTATTTTTTATCTGATTCTTATAAAAGTCCCCAACTCCCAATTTTATCCTTTACACTGATATCCTTTCTCAAGCAAGTCTAGAGAACCATCTCTTTTGCTTATGGACTGGATTAATATTCAACACATAGAAAAACATGTTAATACTAAGACATTTCATAGTTAATCACAGGCTTTGGCCTCTTGACCTGGCTGTGACACTTAGTTTGAGCTTTCAAGTTCGGTCCATATATTGCTCCTCCCATCAAACTACCCAAAGCAAAGGTGAAGGCATCTATATCTTGTCATCTTTTAATACATCATTCTTACATGATGTAGTAGAAATGGAAAAAGAAGAATGAATCAGGCAGTGGGGGAAAAAAGGGGAGGTAGACAGCCAAGATCGTGTATGATGTTTTATCAGATACATAAAAGCAGAGCCCAAAATCTGAACATGATGAAACTTGCATTCATGACTAGCTGGGGAGAAAGTCTGGATGGATTGTCCTAGGTGTCCACTTACAGGATTAGAATATTTAGAGTGAAAGGTTCCATTTTAGTGAGTAGTGTCAGAGGTAATGCTTATGCAGTAAAGAAGCTGAGTCATTTAGAAGACACATACAGTGGGGTAGCTAGGTGGTGCAGTGAATAGCACACCAGCCCTGGAGTCAGGAGGACCTGAGTTCAAATCTGTTCTCAGACACTTAACACTTACTAGCCATGTGACCTTGGGCAACTCACTTAATCCCAACTGCCCAGCATTCCCCCTTCCAAAAAGAAAAAAAAAAGAAGAAGACACATACAGGGACAACAAAGAATATCTCCCTGGAAGTCAACTGCTAGAAATAAAATACTACTGTTAAACAACTAAATACTATTCTTGATAATGGAAAAGAGAAGAAAAGGAAAGAAAACAGAAAAAACAAGCATCAGGGTTGTATCAGATGAAAGTCACATATATTAATACAGGACTTTTTGGCAAATGTAATTAAGAGGGAGAAGCAGCCAAAATCCAGGATTGCCCTTTCCATTGGAAAATGTATGCCTCTTTTGGGTTCATTGCGTGTACGTGTTTATCTATTGAGGGACAAGGGATGGATCAATCTCTTCATTTTTCTGAAGAAGTCTAGGTTTAGTATTTTAAGAAATAATCATTATATAAGTTTGAATCATGACCTATTACCCTTCTGAGAAAGATTCATAATATGAAATAAGATAACAATAATTCCACTATTTACTGTCATGGTCAAACTTCATTTGGAACATGATGTTCAGGTTTAGAGACCATATTCTAGTAGGAATATCAAACAAGGCAGGATGTGTCCAAAAAAGACCAAACAGTATGGTGAGAGGACTGGAGTCCATGCTGTGAAAGCATCAGTTTGAAGGAATTAAGGCTACTTAGCTTGGAGAACATAATTGCTGTAATCAAGTATTTGAAAGGCTGTCAGACAGTAGAGAGATTAGGTTTGTTCTGATTGATCCCACAAAGCAGAAGTTGGAACAAAACATACCCACTAAAGAACAGGAGTTTTCTCCTTGATCTGAGGGAAAAACAGAAACAAAGAAAACCCTCCATAATGGAGCTCCAAAATTGGAAGGAGTCACTTCAGAAGATAATAGGTTCCCCCTCATTTGAGTTTTCACATGGAGATTAGATCACAGCTTGCCTGTAATACTGTATAGAGAGCTGTTATTCAGCTACAGGTTGGCCTGGAGGAAGGTTCTTATCCTGGTGCCCACAGACTTTATTCTTTTCCAATATCTTGATTACTATATTTCAAAATAATTCTTTACTTTGCAATTCTCCATGTTTTCTGTTATGTATTTAATGGCATCATTCTGAGAGCAGGGCCCATAAGCCTCACCAGACTTTATTTTGATTCTACGATACCAAAAAAGTCTAAGAATCTCCAGTCTAAATGGCGGAGTAGGAACAGCTCATCCAAGCCACTCTGCCCCCAGATTCCCCCCCAAACTATGTAAAAGGGGACTCTGAACAACTTCTGGAGCCCTAGCACCCACAGAATGACACAGAGAAGCTAACCTCCCGCTGAGGACAGCCCAGCAGCCCTGCAGGAAGGACCAGCGCAGAGCTCTGGGAGCCGGCAGCCGAGCCGAGCGGAGCCCAAGTCCCCATGAGCCGAGGTTTTAGCCCCAGGGCGGCAGGGCCAACGGCTGGCTGGAGAGACCGCAGAACACCAGCAGCTGTGGCAACTCCAGAATTATCAACATAGACATGCCTAGGACAAAGTAAGAGGTTAGTGCCCTATGGACTTTGGGACCAGTATGTGGGGAATGTGTCGGCTTCCTCCCCTGGGGGCTAGAAGCCCTTGAGGAGACACACTATTTTGTAGTTTTCAGAGGCAGCTCCAGCTCCTGGCCTGCGAATTGTGGGGAGATCCAGCAATCAGTCTTGTGGGGTAATTGCTCTTGCTTTAACCTCCCTGGATCTGGATTGTGATCTGGGGTGGAAGTCATGGGTGGATTTACAGCTTGCCAGAAAGAGAAGTTGCCCTCCCACATGTTCAGGACGAAAATTCCCCTATCTGTCAGCAAAGCCATAGTGTGGAAACAAGTCCAAAAGTAAAGTAATTAAGTGGAAACATGCCAAGGCAAAGGAAACAGAAAAATGTAACCCTAGACTCCTATTTTGGGGGCATAGAGCAGGAAAAGGACTGTGAGGTCAGAAGTCCTGCTCCAAAACCCCGAGGGGAAAACATGAGTGTGTTGCAGGCCATAGAGGACCTTAAGAAGGACTTTAAAAATCAAATAAGAGAAGTGGAGGAAAAATTGGAAAGAGAAATGAGAAGGATGCAGGAAAAGTATGAAATGAGGGTCAACAGCCTGACTGAGGAAAACAACACCTTAAAAAATAGACTAACTCAAATGGCAAAGGAGGCCCAAAAGGGCAATGAGGAGAAGAATGCCTTAAAAAGTCGAATTTGCCAGATGGAAAAAGAATCTCAAAAGTTCACTGAGGAGATTCATTGCTTCAGAGTTAGACTGGAGCAAATGGAAGCTAATGACTTTATGAGAAATCAAGATGCTGTTAAGCAGATCCAAACAAATGAAAGATTAGAAGGCAATGTGAAATATCTCATGGGAAAAACCACTGACCTGGAAAATAGATCCAGGAGAGACAATTTAAAAATTATTGGACTACCTGAAAGCCATGATCAAGGAAAGAACCTAGAAATCACCCTTCAAGAAATTCTCAAGGAAAACTGCCCTGATGTTTTAGATCCAGAGGGCAAAATAGAGGTTGAAAGAATCCACCGATCACCTCCTGAAAAAGATCCCAAAAAGAAAACTCCCAGGAATATTATAGCCAGGTTCCAGAATCCCCAGATCAAGGAGAAAATACTACAAGCAGCCAGGAAGAAACAATTTCAATATTGTGGAAACACAATCAGAATAGCCCAGGACCTGGCAGCTTCTACACTGAGGGATCGAAGGGCATGGAATATGACATTCCAGAGGGCAAAAGATCTGGGAACAAACCCAAGGGTCACCTGCCCAGAAAAACTGAGTATTTTGTTTCAGGGGAAAATATGGTCATTCAGTGGAATAGAGGACTTTCAAGCATTCTTGAGGAAAAAACCAGAATTGAATAGAAAATTTGACATCCAGACACAAGAAGCAAGAGATGCCTGAGAAGGTAATTAGGGAAAAGAAATCAAAAGGAACTTATCAAAGTTGAACTATTTACATTGCTATATGGAAAAACAATAACAGTAACTGATGATATCTTGCTCACTATGAAAATAATGGAAGAAGGGTGTGTGGTCATATGAATACATATGTGAATGTGTGTGTATATGGTTACAGTTATATATGGATAGAGGGCATAGGTTGAATTTGTTGGGAAGGGAGAATACTCAAGGCATGAAATTATGAGGTGAGAGAGGAAAGTGGCAAGAGGAGATGGGGAGAGACAGGGTAGGGCAAACTATCTCATGTAGAAGAAGCAAGGGAAGTGGTTGCAAGGGAGGGGGAGTATAGGAATGCTAAAAGGCAAAACTACATTCTCATTGAATTTGGTTCAGGGAGAGAATGACATACATACTAAATGGGATATCTCAACCTGCAGCAGAATAGGGGGAAGAGGGATGAGAGGTGGGATGATGGATAGGAGGGCATCCTTGGGGATAGGGGAGGTTGGAAGTACCCACTATAGAAGAGGGACAGGATCATGTAGGGAATGGACCAAGTGGGGGGTGGGATGAGTGGGAGGGAATTATAAGCAGCCTTGTACAATATATCTACTATGATAATATTTCACATAGCTAGACATGTACAACAAATACTGAATTACTTATCTTCCCAGAGGGAATGGGTGACAGGGGAAGAAGGAAATGGATCTGAAATTTGAGGTCTTAACATTAAATGTTTCAAATATATATAAATACTATTATTAATACTCTTTTGCTTGTAATTGGGAGATAAGATGTGCAGGCATTGGGACACAAACTAATGGAAAAGTCGAAGGGGGTATGGGAGAGAGCAGATTGGAGGAAACGATATCTTGTGGGACTGCTATTCTGGGAGGGTGGGAAGGGGAAAAACAGGGGGGGGAAATGATTGTAACTCAAAATGTGGCGGAAATGAATGATGTAAAACAGAAGTTAATAAAGCATTTGTTTAAAAAAAAAAGAATCTCCAGTCTAGAAGTACCTTCCAACTCAAACGTTATATGATTTTTTAAAAAAAATAGTAAATTCTTTATGCTTACCTATGACTCCAGTTTAAATATAAATATATTTTATATTAGGGTATGTTTGAAATTATACTTTTGTAACCTAGCTAATACATAAAATGTTAAATTAATTTCATTTGCAAAGTAGACTCTAATTGTATCTATCATTTTATTATCAATCCATACATATACACACAAAAGACTGGAATTAGATTAATATATGAGTTATTCAATAACCTCCTGATATATATATATATATGTATGTATATGTCTGTTAATATATTTGTGACTAGGCATCCCAACAAACATTTCCTTCAAATCATAAAGACATATTTCTAGCTCTATCTCTGAAAGAGTTAACTCAATCTAAAGGATAAACTTGGAAGAGGGTGGCATATAGTTATAGAAACAAGCAACAGCATTGTGTGCCATTGTGGAATACTTTGGGTTATTTACTTCTTATAAGGAATGGTTTTGACAAATAAAAAGCACAGGGTGAGCTAATTGCTGCAAAAAAAAATAAATACACAATCAAGCAAAAACAATTTTATAATTTTGAACCAAATGTATCATATAATCCATTTGGGGGGGAAAAAAGCTTAATCCAAGAGAGCTGGCAACTGGGAGCAGATTTATGAATTAACAAACGTGATGATTTGGCATCTACCATCTCCGGTTTCCAGCTTCTGAATGCACACTATAGAATGAGCAAAAAAGCACACAGAAAATTAAATATATTCACTGTATAAGAAATGAAGCAGGTGGGGGAATGGAATGGAGAAGGGGATGATCGAGTCAGAGGGGAGTGGAGAGGCAAGGGGATTGGAGAAGGAAGAGAAGAAGAGGGAAATGAAAAATATTTGACTACTCAGGGAATCTATTTATCTTCTTTGTTCAACATCTTCTATTGATCACCATCAATGCTGGAGAGAAGCTTGGAACTGCGATCCTGAATTGATATTTAATTAAAATCCAGTTCTATTCTAATAGTATGGCAAACACATCACATTTTTGGTATGTAAATAATGTCAGTAGATGAAGGATAAAAAAAAAAGAATGAAAGCTAAGTGCTAGAAAGTTTACAAAGGGGGCAAGGAGCAAATCATGCAGAGAAAAACAATAATTAAACTCTGCCTCCAATTTATTGTTATTGTGGGTTTTATTAAGATTCTGCTCGAGTCGAAAAGTTATTTTCTTCCTGTCTTATTTGTCTTGCCAAAAAGGGAAATGTACATGAACAGCTTATTCCTCTGAACTGCAAAATTTGAGCCGAATTCTACCCTCAGTAACTCATACCCAAATCCCCATGGGCTGAATACTGCTCCAGATCATCACCCACAAGTACTTTGGAGTCAACTTTTGCTTCAAAATACTGACCCATTGTGCAATAGGATGTGCTTGGGAGTTAGCAAGGAAAGGAATGGGCTAGATGTGTTCAGTCAGCTGAGGCAACTCCTTGACTTTGGGTATTGCAATTTTGAAACCTGCTTTTACTATTATAATATCCTAGCAGAGTATTGCTTGATAACTGTCCTCTACTTTCTCAGGTACCAGAAACTGCTGACTTTCTAGAAAGTTTATCACATGGTAGAATAAACTTGATATTTAATCTAGTACCAAGAACTTAGGTGATATAGAGGATAAAGCCAACTGAGTGCTGGTTGTGGAGGGGGGAAGACCTTTGCTCAGACAGGTCTCAGACACTTACTGGATCTTGTCACAGCCTCTGCTGTTTCTTTTTTTTGTTTTCCTATAAAGTGAAGATAAGAATAGCACATACCTCTCAGGGATATGGTGAGGATAAAATAAGAAAATATGTATGAAGTGCTTTGCACATCTTAAAGTACTTTACAAATGCTAGCTCCTATTACTAGTGTTGGAATTGGAGTTAGGAAGATCTGAATTCAAATCCTGTGTCAGGAATCTGGGTCCAAACTCTGCCTTTGATGCTTACTAGTTCTATGCTCTTAGGTAAGTAATTTAATATCCCTGAGTCTCAGTTTCCTCAATATAAAGTAAAGGTGTTGGACTAGGAGGCCTCAGATCTACCTCCTATCTCCAGATATATTATTTTACTTTGGAACAGTGTGGACATTTTTTTTTTTTGCTAATATTGTCTGTGAATGTAAATGGAACTACTGCAGATAATGCTACATCTCCCCTGCTCTGAAGCTTTGCCAGTGTTTTTTCCTATTCAGAATGTTCATGTCTTCCCATATATTTTTAAATTCTACCTATCCTTCAAAGCCTAGCTTACATGTTCCCTCCTCTGTAGTCTTCCCCAATTTCCCTTCCTATCTTTCTATGAAATCTCCTTTCCTTATCTGGATTCTCATAGCACTTCAAACTTCTTTTAAGGTCTTCCCAGCCTACATTTTATCACTATGATTTGTGTCCTGTCTTGGTCTTTCAATAAATTTGAAGATCCTGCAGAATTCCAATTGTCTTGTTCATCTTTGTGATGTGCTTTACACATAATAGGTGAACAATAAAAAGTTTGTCAAATCAATTAATGAGTTAAGTCTCCCAGTGGCCTCATAGAGCATATGGAAAATTTCAAAGTTCATCACTGGTAATCTAGTAATCCATACATGGCTAGAATATGCCTTAAAGGTCATAGAGCAAAAGAGACTCCCCTGAGACCCAGAGAACCTGTTCCTATCACTAAGCTCATAAAAAAACATTATGGAACCTTTCATTTGCAGCTTTTCCCAAATGTTTCCCTCACAATGGAATTCTTCCTCATTTTGTGAAACAAGACAGCTGGATACAAGGATGAACTCTTATTATTTTAAAACTTCAAGCTAAAGACCAATTTTAGTGGATTCAAGATGAGGAAAGAAAAGAGGCAGGCTAAGGCATTGATGACAAAGGCAGTGACCTACTCAATTAGACAATTGATGAGCATTTATTAAGTGACTACTACATGCTAAGCAATGAAAAGTATCCGGCTTAGCACAGAGATCTGGCCTTGAAAGCAAGAAGTCTTGAGTTTAATTCCTGTCTCTGACACAGTCTGGCTACATGATCCTGGGCAAACCAGGTAGAAAGGTTAACTTCTCAATTATCTGTATAATGCATTGTTAAAGCAAGTGTCCTTACCTGGGAGTTCCCTAAACCAATTAAATTGCTGGTCCAGTTGCAATCTCTCTCATTATGAGTCAAGTATAATGCTAGAGTCTGGGGATAAGGGACATATAAAGAAAAATACTCTCTGTAGCAATAAAAGAACTGATGAATAGAAATCTTATGGAATAATTTTACATATCGTGTATATATGTACATATACCTATTTTCTTTTAGTCATCTTTACGGCAGGGTGTGGGAAAGGTAGGAAAAAACATGGAAAAACCAGAAATTTACATAATTTTATTGTACATATGAAAGGAATAGTAAGTTGTGCATAGTAGATTTGCAGTTTCATGTACAATCATCTTTTTAATAGTACTATGCTACGGAAATGCTTGTCTTATTCCATAAACATGTATTAATTAAATTTTAAAAATAAAGGAAAAAAGAGACAAAAATGAAACGGTTCCTGTCCTCAAGTTTACAGGATGTAAAAGTTGTACATATGTATAGGTATAGATAGATACAAATATAGATATAAATTTAATACAAGAAAATTTTCAGGGGAAATACTAGCACCTAGAGATATTGAGCAGGATGTAACATAGGACATGGGATTTGGACTGATTTTTGAAGGAAGTGAATGATCCTAAGAGATGGTGGCAGAGTGAGGATATTTCAAGCAAGTGAACAGCATATGCAAAACTAATGAGCTAAGAGCAGGAAGGTCATGTGTGAAGAACATCAAGAAGGCCAGTAGGCCCAGACTATATAGTGAAGAAAACGGAGTACTGTCTATACTAAGCCTGGGAAAGTAGGATGGATCCAAGCTATGAAGTTATTTAAATGCCAAAGAGAAGAATTTGTATTTGCCCCAAGTTCAGCCTTGTTCCAAGACAAATGGCTATGGTAATGTGTTCAGACCTGCGATTTAAGAAAGTCATTCTAGCAACTGTGGCTAGAATGGATTGGAGTGGAGAGAGAGAGAGACAGAGAAACAGAGACAGAGACAGAGTCAGAGACAGAGAGAGAGAGAGACAGACAGACAGAAACAGAGAGAGAGGGTATGAATGAAGGGTATTGTTAAAGAAAGAAGATAAGGGCAACAAATTCAACCTCATAATAAATTAAATGGCCACGCCACCTTCCCCTCAGTTGGTTTTAAAAAGTATACTGTCTATGCAATACCTTCCTTCCTTCTCTACTAAACTGGCTTACTTTTCAGAGTGAGAAAGGAATAGAAGGAACTATCAAATAGGAATTCTCAGACATCTCAGGAATAGAAAATGGAAAAGAGAAGGGGGGAAATGGGTAGCTTAAAGGTTCCCATGATAGGGTCAGGAAGATAGGTCAGATGTGATGTGCTAGCAGAACTGACCAGGAACACACACCCCATTTGACAACTTCTTCATCCAGAGAAGCATGACTTCTGCTTACAGGGCACAAGGAGGGAAGGAATGTAACTGCCCTCCTAACTCATGCTCTCCATATCTCCTATAGATGCAGAAAGGCCCTGCTCCTAGAAAATGCAGAGTGGAAGGGAGCTGTGCCCCGAGGGAAGTCTCTGGGGCCAGAGAAATGGTCTATACAATTCCTGCTGTCACTTCTCAGAGGTATACAGATATGACAGAACTGGCAACATTATATGGGTCTCTTGGCTAAGCTCAGTGACTATTTTTGGACCAGGCATAAGCCCAGTTAGAAAATAGGATACTGGAGGGGCCCAGAGGGAGGATACTCTTCTCCAAATCTACTAGAATGAAGTTTAAACACAGCCCCTGACACCTGAGAATTTAGACAGCCTGTAATTATTTAAATAAGGAGAAAAGGGAAAATAATAACAACAGAAACATAAAAGGGAGACAGAATAAAAATTCAGATTTATGATGAGAAAAGGATGTTACTTGGCAAAATTGTCATTTCTGCCTTTCTCACTGGCAACTTCCAGTTCTCTTTAATTCAAGCAGCTCACATCTGGTGTGCTATATAAATTCAAGAGAAAACCTCACTGAACTGATGCGAAGCAGCTAGGGGCTGGGAACCAGGCCCAAGAGCTAATGGACATGGGGAAAATCACAGGGCTGACCTGTCTGTCAGTCTCCAGCTTTGGGGGCTTATCATTTGTATCTCTAATAGGCCTATTTCAGCTGTAAAACCAGACAAGAAGGGAAAAGAGAGCAATTAAAGACAGAGCCAACTAGGATGCAGAGAAGAGCAGTATAATGTTGATTCTTATAAAACCAAAAGAAGAAAAAGGGAGAAGAGACAGATCTTTAGAGGAAGGGAAGAGATGCAGGGCAAATGAGTTTAAAATCAGTAACTACAATGCATTAGAGAAAGAAACAAGATAGCAAGGAAATCTGAGTATATGATAACAAAGGAGTTAAGGGAAAGGGATCAGAGAGCTACATTTTAATATGCCTTTCTGTAGATGCCTGTGTGTAGCACTAAGTTCATGGAGGTGCTTCCCTGAACAGTCTTGAATCAATTCAACCTGGATTTCAGTCCCTACTATGTGCATAGTGCTCTAGAAGAATTTGAGGAACATAAAATATAACAACACATTTAGATAATACCCTAATATTTATAAAACACTTTCCTAGTGTCATATAATGAAGTAAGCAGTACAAGCATTTTAGAGATGAGGAATCTGAGTCTCTTCTTATGGATTAAGTGTCTTGAGCTTTACTGCTGGTAAAATTTGGGGTACAGACACAAACTCAGGTCTTCTGATGTCAACACTGGTGCTTTTGCACTACATCATCCTATGTTTTCTTTTTTGTTGTTGTTTGCTCTGCTTTAAAAGACACAATCCCCCCCCCCCAAAAAAAAGAAGACACGGTCCCTTATTTAAAGGAATTTACAGTTTAAGAAGGTTTGAAATATTGAACCAAAAATTTATACAAAATAAACATGAAGGAACATTGAAAAGGCTCATATTATTAGGCTAGAATAAGGCTATTCCAGAACAGCTTCCTAGAAAATAAAAATCTTAATCTAAACAATTCATATTGGTGGTTATATTATTAATAAGAAAATTAAATCATATTCATATGAGACTTTAAGGTTTACAAAGTGCTTTTACCCATAACAAAGTTGTGAGGTGAGAAATGCAAGCATTATTATGTTCCTGTTGAAAGGAATATAGAAAAGATGGAAAGTCAAAGGAACTTAATCTTTCCCAGCACCTGAGGAGAGTTATTCTGTGCACACTGAGATTGCAGATGGAGACAAACCAAACAACTTCTTAAGTACCTCCAGAACAAACTGTGGCAAATGGACATTAGAATGAGTTAGAGCAGCAGATGGAAGGTGAACAGACATTTGGAGTCATCACCTGGTTCTTTATGTCAATGTACATAAACACAGTGTTTTAGTAAATTCCTGTGAATCTCTGGGAAATTATCTTGTATTCACCTTGCTGCTCCCTTTGGATATCTGGGCAAAGAAACTATCAGTGAGAAGAAAAAAAATTCCAGAAGTGATATTTTCACAACACCTTGTATACTAAGTAGAGGTCAGTCTCTGAGACACTGTGGCCTTCTAATCCCACTCAGAGTATTCAGGCACCTTGGGCATTGTATGAGAATGTGTTTTTACTCTCTACCTCCCTTTCTCTCTCTCTCTCTCTCTCTCTCTCTCTCTCTCTCTCTCTCTCTCTCTCTCTCTCTTAAAAAAATGCTGGCACATGATTTTAAAATATAAAATCTATTCAAGGTCATCCCTTGGGAATGAAGAGAAGAATGTCTCCCCTAGGAAATCTGAGATCTTCTAATCACGCTCCAGAAGGCATTCTGCCAAAATGTGTGCTCCTAGCATTTCTTTGCCTGAATTTTATTCCCATTTACAAATGAATGTTTCAAAGTGATTTATCAGCAGTCCCTTAATACTGAGTCCAATCTGAGCTGATAAGCCAGGTACCATGAATTTATGAGGAGTCCCAAGGTATTTCCTACTTTAGCCTGGCTTTTAGTCAAGGTTTTATTATGGGTTCTCTCTCTCTGTCTGTCTCTCTCTTCTATCTCTGTCTCTCTCTATTTCTCTCTCTCTGTCTCTCTGTCTCTGTCTTTCTCTGTCTCCCTGTCTCTCTGTCTCTCTCTATCTCTGTCTCTCTGTGTCTCTATGTCTCTGTCTATCTCTGTCTCTATGTCTCTGTCTCTCTCTCTGTTTGTCTCTCTCTGTCTCTCTCTCTCTCTGTCTCTCCCTCTATCTCTCTCAACTGCACAGAGACCAGACAGGACAGCTCTTTTTGTCTATTATTTCTATCCCCTTTAGGGTGAATCAGATATGTGTTTGATTCCTTTCTTCTGGCACAGTTTTTTTTTTAATCCTCTAGCACTATTTTTCTCTGTTCAGAACATCCAAAACATTGGTGTAATTCTGTGAATATATTTGGTCAATTGCATACACATCTGGACAGTTATGAGCACATCTGCTAACTTGCCCCAGAAAGAAGTCAGTATTTGCACATCAACAAAAGGTTAGCTAGAGTCAACCAAACATCCTGCTGTGCAGGGCTCCTACCGGCCACCTGTCCACTCTTGCAAGCTGCACCTGCACTCTGAGTCCTGATTTCCTATGTTGTGGCATGGATGCCATCATGTAGAATCTGAACACTGCTTTTGAATCTTTCTTTCTTTTGGAATGTTAATGAAGTAAATAAATAAATATATGTTTATATGTATGTATTATGTGTGTGTGTATAGAGAGAGATATAGACATATAGAAATATGCTTCTGCACACACACATGTGCGTGTGTGTGTGTGTGTGTGTGTGTGTGTGTGTGTGTGTACACACACATTACAATTGGAATTCCTTCTTTTAAATGTCTTGCCTGAAATCAATCTCTAATCTGGAGTGCTCATCACAGAGAATATGACATTGACCTTAATTGAATTAAAACAGCATTTTGAGACAACTCATGTACATAACTCTCTGTAATTAGGAATTTGTGTTAGTTAAAGCTCCATTAACTTGGAACTGAACTCTAGCCCTTTGAAAATGCCAGCCCCAAAGAGGCCACAGACAACTGAGTTCGTTGTTTTCGATTCATTAGTATATGTAAAATCATTGGATAGTCCTGGATCCTGTCAAAGGGCAAACTAATAAGTCCCGGCACATTTCATATACATAGATGTATAGGTATACATATCTATAAATCTGTCTATGCACATACACCTGTATATGTGTGTATATATATGTATATGTATGCATATATATACATATATAGGTATATACACACGTATGTGCATGTTTCATTCAATATCAAAAGAAAATTGCTGCTGGAGAAATCAGAACTGATTGTCGCACATATGTCATGGCAACACACCTCTTTTTGAAAAGAACATGAATAATCTGTTAAGCAGCTACTTCCTGCTATGAAGAAATGCCTGTCTCTTTTTTAAAACCTTCCTTGAAATCCTTTAGGTTGATATGTGATCTCCTGGAATGAGTCCTTTCACTAATCTCTATCCAAAACCTGTTCTTGCGTTTGAGTAAATCTCCTTTGTTACCTTAATGAGAGAGGCACTGAGATGCCCAGAAATGTAATAGTGAATCAGAAATGCTTGCCTAAAGGTGAAAGTATTAGCATCTTTGAATTTCAGAAGGCATGGACAGATTTTCAATTAAATTCACTGATTTGGAGGTTCTAAAGGACTGTACATGGTTTTACCTAAATATTAGCTAATAACTTAGAAGGCAAGAAAACAATGAAAGAAATAGGACAGGCTTAGGGAGAGAGGGAAAGAAGATAAATCGGGGGAAAATGGAGACATAAATTAGTTCAGGGAAAAGGTGCAGTAGGCACTAAAAATGAAACTAAAAAAAATATTTTAAAAAAATTTCCTGAAATTTCCAGCTACTTCCTTTTCCTGACAAGCCTGAAATGCCACGAAAACTGTCTTATGCTATTTACGCTTCTGTTCTCAGCAGGAATCAAGGGCACACACACCTGAAAGTTCATCACTTAAAACAGAAACAAAAGTTAACCAAACTTCACCCAGTACTGCAAAGCAGTCTGGTTTCCAATTAGAATTCACTCTAACCAGCTTGATCATTTCAATTGTGGAGGTTAATTTGTATTTCACTTTTTTTTCTCTCTCTCTTTATTCCCTTCCCTTTGCTTTTTCCTCCCACCCTTTGCAAAAAAATAAATAACTAAATTCTATCTCACTTTTGAAGAGTGATAATTATATTTCTTTTGCTTGTGTGAAAGACCTTGGTAACTCACTCATGCCTGAGGCTTTTTGAGTTATGGGTCTTTCACCTCTATGACAGAAACATAATAACCATGCTTCACAGGTGAGATACTCAGCAATTGTGAATGGGAAGATAGAGTTTCGTTTCCTTTTTGCAAAGTACCTGCTGCTGGAGATTGAAAGAATCAGCTTTGAATTTCACTTCCCTCTCAAGGGTGCTGATGCCTCAGATGAGTTTCCAATTATACAGGGATATATTTTTCCAGGTAGCAGCTTGGGGCTCAGGAGATGGGGAAATAGAGCTGTGTATCTATAACACATACACATTTTAGAATTGTTCATGTGCTAAGAAAGCAGCAGAAACATTTCCTGAGAATATGATGAAATATATACCCTTTAAGAAAAGATGGACACAGTTCAGATTAAGGGTAGAAGATAACTGGGAAGGAGGGAAATATTTATATGGACAAATCTGAATAAAGAGGGATATTTTTAAAATACGTGTTTCTGACGTGTGTTATATTTAGCTGCATCATAAATTAAATATGATAGGATATAGCACATGAAATTTGTAAGCAGTCCACCGAGTTGCTTGGGCAAATTAGAGTTCTCATATTGCTCTATCAATTAATATTTATTTACCCTAATATTAACACCCATTTTCTTTCCCCTCACCCCTTTGCCTAACTCTCAAGTTAGGAGAGAAAATATACCATCTAACTGAAATCAGAATCCCTTCTCCATTCCAGAGAAAGCTTCATTAAGGAGGACTGGGAAAAGTTCTTTGCAGACTGTGGGATTTTGAGGGAGCCATGGAATCCAGAAGGTAAAAGTGATGAGGGAAAGCATTCCAGGAATATTAGGGGCATCTATCGAAAACACATTCAGTCAGGAGATGGAATATTGTGTGCACAAAACAGCAAGGAGGTTAGTGTTACTGGATCACAGATTGATGGAGAGAAGGAAAGTATGAAGCATTGGTACTTGCTGGCCTCAATCTCGAAACTGGTCTCATTCTCTCTCCCGCTAATATCCATGTGGTAATAAATTCGGCTTCTTTATATGATGCTTTTCATCCAAAGAACTCAAAACAGCTCACGTTAAGTCTTTCATAACACTTGTAAGGTAAGAGGAGCAATATAGGCTTCCCATCTTGTGGACACAGAAGCCATAAAAAAGCTGAATAAACTAACATCATAACAGACATCAATGACAGAGCAAGACCTGCTTCTCTGGTACCCAAATCAGGAGCATCAGCAAGAGAAAAATCAGTTGCAAATACTAGGAATGGAAAACAAATTAGTGGCATCCCCTAAGCTGGGCCCTGAGCTGCAACTACTCTAGTTAAGATGGCTCCAGCTATTCAAGTCAGGAATACACAATTGCTCCACTCCTCCATGAGACCACTGAAATGTGTGGGTGAAGCAGGATCACACTTGAAAAAAAAAAGAAGTCTCTTCACATAATGACTTTGCAGAGCTATGTAACAAGAAACCACAGAAGAGTAAGAGAAGCTTTGTTTCATGCTTATTCACATTAACAATAATAATGATAATAATAGCATCTACATCACACTCCAAGTTTTTACTTCTCATAACATTCTCAGGAAGTAGAGATGCACAGCACACTGGCCATCAAATACTGGGAAGCAAATACACATTTATATGGTCCCTACTGTGTGCCAGAACTATGCTAAGTGCTTTAAAACAATTATCTCATTTAATTCCCCATACCCACTCTGTGAGGTAGGAGCTATTCTATGGTTGGATTCTTTCTCCTTTGCTGTTGTGGGGAGCCAAGGAAGCCTGATCCAGGACTCAGACTATGTGCTCTATAGAAGGCCCTTTGCAAGGCTGCTTTTGGATAAACTGGCTCCTTGGGTCTTCATGTTGTTTGAGTTCTGAGACCAATAGGCTCTACCCCAAGATTTTAGTCATTGAAAGCCAAAATATTTGATTCAGCACTCAGGTATCTTTGGGTGGTCAGCTCTAGTGATGCCTTTTGATGATTGCAGGTTTGACTTTGAAGTCTGCTCTCAATTGTATCTGTTTATGACTGAGGCTGCATTAGCAGGTGCCTGAGACCTAGATCAAAGGTTTTACCCTAAGACTTTAGTCTCCTAGATAACAAATCCTTATCAAATTATCTATTCTGTGCTACTTTCAGGCTATAACAGACTAAGGTAATGATAAGAATACTCAAGACCTATTCCTTTGTCTCATTGCTCTATAAAAACCTTGTACTAAGAATCAATAAATGGAGTTCATGGTTCTTCCTTGAACTACCCACATGGTCTGGTCATTTCTTTTTTTTTTTTTTTTTTAAAGCAATTGGGGTTAAGTAACTTGCTCAAGGTTACATGGCTAGTCATTTGATTTATGCGTGGGTGCTCATTTTCTGAGGCCGGATCTGATCTCGGGTCATCCAAACTCCGAGGCCGGCACTCTTACTCACTGCGCCACCTAGCCGCCCCTTTAGGGCAATTGGGGTTAAGTAACTTGCCCAAGGTCACACGGCTAGGTTTTTGTTTGTGCGGATTAAGTGTCGGAGGCCGGCTCCGAACTCAGGTCCTTCTGATTCCAGGGCCGGCGCTCTATTCACTGCGCCACCTAGCCGCCCCCTGGTCATTTCTTATTCACATCTCTGACCATGCTTAGTGTTGTTCACTGAGCAGTCCACAGCAGCCTGTGCATTTTTTTTTTTGTAATAATTTAGTTATCATATTCACCTCTAGTCCTGGGGGATGGGAGATGGTCCCTCTGGCCTCTCATTCTTTTCAGTTCTCCCATCTGACCTTGAACTAAAGCCAAGGTCTCCAGCTTCCTATAAGTGCCCACGGTCAGCGGCATCCCAGTCCTACCGCTTCTGCACTCACCTGGGCATGTGCTGGTACCCTCTCACCTCTGTGTTCTTCATAACACAGCTGGGTCTGCCATTCCTTGTCAGTAATGGTTCCTGGCTCAGACGCCCAACTCTCATCACCATCCTGGGAGTAAAAGTTCCTGTGGCTGGGGCCAAGGCAGCCTCTCAAACCAACTAACCCCCGGGGCTTGCCCCTTGTTGTTGATTAAACAGCTTGCTACTAGTTGTTAAAGACAACCTAGCCTGAAGGTGTTTACTCTTCACAGAGAGGAAATTTCATCCAAGGATTTTTCTTCAGATCTTCTCCAGATTGTCCCAGGAGAACCCCAGTTCTGCCCCTACTCTTATTTCTTTCACCTATGTTCACCCAGAGGTGCTGTTTTATCTCTTTTGTGGAGGAAAATTTGAGAGCTTGAAATTTTCTGACCTATTCTGCCATCTTCCCAGAATTCTCTGGGCAAGTTGTCTTTAAATGGCAACCTTTGAGGGGAGACTCCTGGATAGGGATCTGACCTTTGTGCATTTCTGAAATTCAGGCATTCCTGAGATATCATCAAGGGAAGTAATTACTAGGGAATCAGGGAGATTCCCACACACTTTGTTTGATATTCTTTTCCCCCAGTTCATTCACGGGAGCCATTATTGCTTCTACTAATCTAGTCCCTGTGGACTTGGGTAAGGAGAGCACTCTTTTGCCTTTATGTTTCACAAGAGAGAAGAAAACTTGGGTTAAAACCTCATTAGTCTGTATATTTCTGTGAATTTGTGGAATTAACCTGGAAAGGACTCTTAAAAGTTGGAATGGGGTAGAGTCAGCACGGACCTTTTATTGATATCTGGGGGATGTGGAGGGCTTCATCTGCACAGCAGTTTGTAATTTTCTTGCCTATTGCCTTGCAGAAACCAAAATCTTTACTCTTTGGTGTATTCCACAGGCCTAAGGCATAACAACTCTTGAAACCTTGTAACCTTCAGAATCAACAATAAAATCCTGAGCTGTGGTTCTTAAGGTCTTTCATAACCTGGCTCCTTCCTACATTTCATCCACCTTACTTTTCTCCATATAATTCTGTGATAAAGTGACACTGACCTCTTTGCTTTTCCTCACACCAAAAATTCCATTCTCTGACTGGGCATTTCAACTGGTTGTCCTCCATTCCTGGAATTCTCTCTGTCCTCCGCTCATTCCTTCAAGTCCCAGCTATCCCATCTTTCTACCTTGTTTGTAGATAGCTGTTTTCATGTTGTTTCCCTCATTAGAATGTTGGCTTCTTGAGAGTAGATAGTATAATTACCTTTTTTTTCCTTTATACTTGCTCTTATGCCTGGCACATAGTGGAAACTTAATAAATATTTGTTGTTTTCTCTTTTTTTGTTTATTTTTGGAGGGTATTGGGGGGGTGGCTTTTTTGGAGGGAGAAAGCAGGGCAATTGGCATTAAGTGACTTGTCCAAAGTCACACAGCTAGTAAGTGTGTCAAGTGTCTGAGGCCAGATTTGAACTCTGATTCCTGGGCTGGTGTTCTATTCACTGAGCCTCCTAGCCACTCCGATATTTATTGTTCTCACTCATTGACCTTGTCCAGCCCTACTACTAGATTACTTTTGCTATAAAGTACTCTCCTTGAACAGTTTACTCCTAAACCCCACAGTCACTGAAAATAGGTCCCTCTGGAGGATTGGTTTGGACCATTTCCTATTTCCAGTATATATGAGGTTGAACTGTCTTCTGTGTTGTCACTGCCAACCTTCTGCACCTTTCCCTCCTGCCTACACCAGGAGGAGTTGAGGAGAGGGAGAAGAATTGCTAGTTATGTATGTGATAAAATTAGGCAAAGCTACTGCTACTCAGGACCCACTAGACTTTAGGCATTAGGTTAAATTATCCATTGTATGAGAATCTTAGATAACATCTGTTATCTTCTATTTCTACTTCATCAGTATAATTCCTGTGCAAAAAGTAAGTATTCTCATAGGGTATTGAACACACACACACACACACACACACACACACACACACCTCATAAAATAAAGTTTATGGACAAAATAATCTTTATATAAAAATATGAATATATACTCCAAACTTTTACTCTGAAATTGTGTAGGATTCTTTTCCCCATTGCAATAAATGATAATAAAATATGATATGAACTAATATACATTATTTGACTAATTAAAATATATGCCAGCCAGATCCTTAATTTCCATGACTGACAGGGAAAGGAACTAGGTTCTTTCTATTTCATTTATCTGGAAGTACAGAGTGACATTCTTTTTCACAGAGAATAATCTCCAGGAATAACAGAGAATACGATTAATCATCCCCCTCATTTTAGCAATGGTATAACTTCCGAGAAGAGTCATAGAATGTTAGGTCTAACATCTAGTCAAATATCCCTATTTTCCAAGTAAGAAAAATAATACACAGGGATTTAAAAAGACTATGAGTTGTTCCTTATTCTGACTTGAATATCTCCTACTCCTTCCCTAGAATTCTAATTATATCTCTTTGGTTGAAAGGATGCTAGTTGTCTTCAGGAAGCAATGAGGCCTGTTTCCTCTAAGAATTTTTAAAAAGCAAAGTATTATAGAATCATTAAGATTGTTACTGGGTCAAGCAGTAAATAGAATATAAACATACATGGTTTCCCAGAAAATCAGTTATACTGAAGATAAACAGGCATTCAAAAATAAAACAACAACAAAAGATGACAACAATAACAAAAGATATCTAGCTGACAAGTAAGAAAATATGTGTTACTTTTTGCTTGTTTAAGCTTCGGAATGAGCACTGAGCTCATGTCTAGCCCAGGGACCAATTTTTCCCTGCCCTAGCTGCCCTGTAAATGACATCCTTACCAGGCCATTAAGAAAACTGCTGTTACTTCCAGCAAGACTGCCTGCTAGGTCTTAGTCCTGGGACAATTAGATCCATTGGAAATAATGACCCATAACTAGAATAAAAAGCATTAATAACATCACATTTACTGAGGATAACAGCCCAATAATATATAACACCATTTTGTATTGCAGGGACCCAGTTAATCAGCAGAATTGGTACAAAAAACAAGAGCAAATAACAGGGACAGAGTATATAATTAATGTAAAGGAAACAGGTTAGAGGTGGTTGCTTTTCCTTTTGTAACTAAAAGAAGAATTAATGGGAATAATAGATAAACACTAGGCTGAGTATCAGGAAGAGTGAATTCTATTTTGTGTTACACTGACAACTCATGCTAGACAGGAAAGTGGCGAAATAGTGAATATTAGCTTAGGATAGACCTGGAAGAGGCAAAGTGGTGTGACAGAGTACTTGGCTTGGTATTGATTAAAATCTCACTTATCTCACTTACTAGTTGTGTGACCAAATACAAAACAACCTCTATTTATCTCAAGTTGATTCCCAACAATGTTAATGGGATTCTAGATCTTCCCCCCCCATTAATAGTGGGCTCATGTGGAGTCCATTAAGGGAAGCTTGCTTAGAGGAGGCTTGCTTGTAGGAAGACTTTCACACCTTTTGCTAATTTCTAATTGGGCACTGAGTCAGGAAGGGCGTGATGCCTTCTGGCTCTGAGAAGTGTATATATACTCTGAGTAGGTATTTTGCTCACTTATAAGAAGGATCTTGTGATACCCTGGTTGAGATTCAAGTGGCTGTATGTTCAGAGCTCCCCAGCTACTCAGATGTAAAAGTTCTCTCTATCCAGTGATATCTGTAAAATAAATAGTTGAGGGGCAGCTAGGTGGCACAGTGAGTAAGAGTACTGGCCCTGGAGTTAGGACAACCCGGATTGGATCTGGCCTCAGAAAATGAGCACCCACACATAAATAATGACTGGCCCTGTAACCTTGAGCAATTTACTTAACCCCAATTGCTTTAAAAATAAACAAATAAATAAATAGTTGATTCAGGCAGTCAGAGCCCTGTCTGTTGGTCTTTATTTCTCTGCTTGTATTTTCTCTCTGAAGTTCAGGGTGTTGACTTTTTCCCTGAACTAGTGAATGTAATTTAAAACGATTGTTGACCCCTTAAACAGCTATCTTTCCTAATAAAGCAGATCTAAGAACCTGTGCTGGCAGCTATCCTGGGTATGCCAGTGTGGTTGCTGCTACATTCCACCAGACTTGAAGATGGTGCATTGAAAGGGACATTGGACTAGTGTAATGGAAATGCAAATTTAAAGATCTTCCCTGCCCCTAGGCCCTTTGGTGGGCTTAAGAGACTCAGAGAACCTTTCTTGATTTTAAAATATACTCTACCCCCTAATAGGCTGAATGTGGTCACATGGAGGCTGTGGCAGGAGGCTTGGTTTTCAGGAATGCCTACACCTTGATGCTGTGTGATTGGGCAGTGGGTCAAGAGGGTTGTGACATTCTCTGAGCCAGGAGAAGGCTATATAATCCCTGGTGGGGGGCTTTGCTTTGGGGCTCACTTTGAGAAGTGTTGTGTGATATGACCAGATGAGACTCTGGGCAGCCTTTGAGAGCCCCCCAGCTTTGAAAAACCCAGATGTTGATGTTTCCCTCTCTGGTAACTATGATTTGGTATGGATGTAATGGTTGGACAGTTTGGAAGCCTGTCTGCTTGACATGTTTGTTTCTGTCATATAAATTCTGTCTGTATACTTTGAAGTTTGGGGTGCTGACCTTTTTCCCCTGAACTAGGTAAATGATATGTGTTTGATTGATTAAAGTAAGCTTGTTAACCCATTTTGAGTTGCTTTCCTTTAGAAAAGCAGATCTAAGAACCTGTGTTGGCAGCCACCCTAGGGATGTTGGAGTGCTTGCCTCTGCAACTAGAAGTCAGAAGGTCTTCATTCCTGTCCTCTAGTAGTAGTGGAATGAAAGTGAGAATTACAAAAACATGCAATTAAATTAACATCACCAACCTACCCTTTGATTGACCTGGAACAGGGAAGACATGGATTCAAATCTAGCCTCAGACTTAAACATTTAATACCTGTATGACCCTGGGCAAGTCACTTAACCTCTGTCTGCCTCAGTTTTTTCAGTTGTAAAATGGGACCAATAATAGCACTTCCCTTTCAGTTTTGTTATGAAGATTAAATGAGATAATGTTTGTAAAGCACTTAAGACAGCACCTGGCATGTTATAGATGCTTAAAAATGCATGCTCCTGGGGCAGCTAGGTGGTGCAGTGAGTAGAGCATCGGCCCTGGAATCAGAAGGACCTGAATTCAGATCCGGCCTCAGACACTTAACGCACACACAAACAAAGCTGTGTGACCTTGGGCAAGTTACTTAACCCCAATTGCCCTCCAAAAAGCAAAAAAAATAAAAAAATAAAAAAAATGCATGCTCCTTTCTTTCCTCCTTGACAACCATTCTTCCAAATGGAATGAAAAATCATTTACTGATGTTTTATTATGTGCTAAGCACTGTGATATGTAAAAGTAATATAAGAGAAAAAGGAAAATAAATTGTGGCTAATCTCAAGGAGAACACATTTTAATTTAGGAAGACAAGACATATAGAAGAGTTCAGAGGCAGAACAAATAGTAAGACCTAGTCCTCTATCTTACTAGATTTATTATAGTTAATGACTTCTTGCTCATTTAAGTAGTATGAGAAGCCCCAAGCAGCTCCTTAGCTAAAGTGTCCTGGGCCCATGATGTCAAGAATGGGAGATCTTGGTGAAATCTAAGCAAAGAGCAGGCTGGGGCTTGAAGGAAGGGGTCTTGAGTCCTGTTGCTCAGAAGTAAGTTCTGGGCTGACTGGAGTCCCGGGGTGGTAGACCACAGTTTTTAGGGCTCTTTATACTGATGAACAAGCTGAGATACTTTTGTGCAGGTAGAAAAGCCCAAGACAAGTTTAGGGAGGGGGAAAGGAAGCTCTATGAAGATCACAGGTCACCAGAACTTATGGGGAGTTAATTTTCAAGACGATGGAGGTGGCTATAGAACATACTGATGCTAGTAAAGTAAAACAGCATATATTTTTAACACTTGGGCATCAAAAAGTTTTCGGGTAAAGTCCATGTTGGGCATAAGCAGGTGCAAACTCCATGGGATTCTTCCATCTCCCATTCAATGTAAGTGTGCACTCATGGATATATATGGTTTCTGAAGTCACAGATCAGGATGAATTTAATATGTTCACAATATTATGAAATGGAATGAGGGCTAACATTAGGGGAAGAACATTAACTCGAACAGAAAGCTTGAAAACAGCCCAGCCAAACAAAAGTCACAAGGACTTGTAAACACACTTAAAACCATATCCCACAGCAAGAGACATAGTGCTATTAAAGCAACAACAGTAGAGCCTAAAAATAAAGGTATTATGAGCTATTCTTCCAAGGACTCATAGAGGGAATCTCCCCAAGGGGAAAAATCCCCTACTGGAGGTAAGCACTTCATTTAATGTACTATAAACAGAGGACCAGTGGTTTTATCCAATAGATTAGGAAACAATCAAATAAGCAATTAGTTAAGTTTTCTAAACTGGCCCTGCCATCAGTACTGGGCTCCTGTGCTGTTTGTTTGCATGAGTTAACTTTCATTTTGTTTAAGACAAATACATTTGGTCCCTCTGAGTCCTATTAAAAATAAAGTGATCAGAATCCACTGAGAGGAAAATTTTCCCAAAACCACAGTACACAAAATTAGGTCTTAGAAGCTTTGTATCTCCAGCCTCTTCTGCTCCCATCTTCGCTAGTCTGGTTGCTCAGATTTTATATGTGTGTATGTACATATGCACACATATATGCACACATGCATGCATACACATATACACACGTGTGTATAAACACACATGTACAGACATACATGTGCATGTGTGTTCATGTTTATGTGTATGTATGCATATATTTGTGTATGTATATGTGTATGTATAGGTATGTGTATATATATGGGTATGTATGCATATGGGTATGTGTATATATGTATATGTAAACATGCATACACATGTACATACATATGCATGTATGTGTACATATACACACCCAAATATAATAAATATAATATATATGAATATGCATACTCACTATCATTATCTTGAAGAAAAAAAATCCATGATGAAATATACATTTTAATCAAGATATGAGATATTGAGTTAATTTTCAAGAGGATGGTGGTGGGTATAGAACATGCTGATGTTAGTGAACAGCATACATTCCTGACACCTGCACACCAAACTCTCCAGGGCCCCATAGATTCTGATCTCTTTACATGTTACTGTTTCCATTTTAGCATCAAAATCTTATTTAAATCAAATTGGAAATTATTCTATTTGAAGGACAATTTAACAAAAGTCTATTTTTTCTTTCCCAGCAAATTCCAGTAGCAACTTCAACACTTGGAACCCTGAGAATGTTATACACTATATGATATGTATTTCATTATACATAGTATGTTATGTATTTCCAAAGTGAAATAAAATATTCCAAACAACTGATATATATATGTATATATATACATATATATACATATATATATATATATATATTTGCTTTGTTTTCTGGAAGGAAGGAAGGAAGGAAGGAAGGAAGAAGGGAAGGATGGAAGGAAGGATGATAGGAAGGAAAATAAGAAAGCTAAAAAAGGAAGAAAGTGAAGAAGGGAAGAGAACATAGGAAGGAAGACATAAATATGGAAAGAAAGGATAGTAGTAAGAGAAGAAGGAAGTTTCTGATCTATAAATTGAGGGAGTTGCATAGGATATCTCTAATGTATCTTACAGATCTAAATCTATGATATTATTAGCATGGTATTGGTATTATACATTTAACATGTCCACCTACTCAAGAGAAAGTAAGCCCTTGAGGGCAAGGAATGCTTCCTTTATGTCTTTGTACTCCCAATACCTGACACAGTGTCTTGATATATAGTAAGTAATAAATGCCTGTTGATTAATGAAAAAAAGCAAAGTTGGGAGGAAAAGAGAAAAACCATGCATTCACACTAACAACTTTCAGTCAGGTCAAATTTTAGACCAGTGTAATTGGAAATGGACCATACATTAAGCATCCTCCCCCTTGACTCCAACTAAAAGACAGAAGATAATGGAAAAGCTGATAAGATTCTTGTAATGAAGGCAAATGTGATTGAAAATAGATGTAAAAATTAATGCTATCTGGCTGACACCATTTAAATAGACAACAGCTCTATCAATAAAAAGAAGCTTTAACAAATGTGCTTCCTGACAGAAATATATTAACCACTTTTCATCATCTGGAACCCTCATAAATCAATAATACATAATATTTACTCTATCCTGCTGGGGTGGCTTTTTATATTTCTAATAGAATTCATTTAATTCAGGTTGCCGTAGTTACAGCAGAGTTCTGGAATGAGTTTTGTTTCATTATAATTGCTTCATGTTAGTATATAAACAGCTGAACTCTACCTTCAACCCGCAGCATTCATTTGTGAAGAAAGACGACTCATTCCCATGAGGAAATTGAACCAAGCCTCAAAATGCACCTTTGAGCTCTTGGCCACCTCAAGAGAGTGGGCAAATGTTTTCTAGGCAAATGATGTTTCTTTAACATTCATTTCTGAAAAAGTATGAGTGGGAGTTCAATTGTTGACTAAATATAATAAGAATTTTCATACTTTAAGGATGATTATGATAAGAAAAATAACTGAAATTTATATAATGGTTTAAGCTTTGTAAAGTTCTTTGCATACATTGTCTCATTTCAACTTCACAATGACCATGTAAGGAAGGAACCACAAACCCCATTTTACAAATGAGGAAATTAAGCGTCATAGAGGTTAAACGAATTGCTTATGGCCACAGTGCTAGTAAATTTCAGAGAACTTCTTTACTCCAAATCCAGAATCCACTGTAAAACCATGAAAAGTAGTCTCAGTTTAAGATCAGGAAGTTCCGGGTTTGAATCCTTGTTTGGCCAGCTAAGTGATTTGGGGATGTGCCATTCAGCCTCTTTGTCTCTCAATTCCCTCCATCAGTGAAATTAGATGGTTGGACTAGATTATCTCTAAGTTACAATATAGATCTAAATTTATGTTCTCAATAGCATAGTATTGAAAATCAACTTGGAATGTGTCTACAAAACCACCAGTTGATTCAATCAGTTCAATGAGCAGTTAATTAGACACAGCTGAAAAGAGAGAAAAATAGAAAATGTAATTTTTCCCCTTCTCTTTTCTATAAGGCAAGAAGTAAAAGGAATGGTCATTCAAGTCTGAAAATAGAATAAAGTTAATAATAATATTCATGTAGTGTTTACTGCATTTGAAGCTGTGCGAAGCACTTTGCAATTATCATCTTCATAACATCCCTCAGAGGTGCTATTATAATCTCCCTTTTACAGATGAGGAAACTGAGGCAGAGATTAATTAACCTGTCCAAGTTATATAGCTGGTAAGTGTCTCAGGCCAAATTTGAATTCTTGACATTTTGCCTAGCTTTCTCTCCACTAGCTGAAATGGTGGGGAAAAATATTAAGAAAGCCAAAAATATTAATATATTCCCATTGCAAAAAATCCCCAAATTAACTTTGAACCATATTCTCAAAGGTGAAAAAATACAAATTGACAATGGCACCATGAATGCATTACTAATATGGGCACAAATAATAATAGCTGACATTCATGAGATGGCTTTAAGGTGTGCAATGGGTTTTATAGATTATCTCATTGTTCAACCAAATTGTGATTTTTGCAACACAAATCTTTTTGTCTCCATTTTATAGATGAGAACACAAAGCTTTCTGAGAGAATAAATAACTTGTCCAAAATCACAATCATGTGGTAAGTAAACTGGGACTTGTGCCTGACTCTTTCAATACCAAGTCCAGTCCTCTTTGCACTCTAATACACTAGCTTCTCAGCACACATAACAACTCACATTTTTATAATGCTTTACAATTAATAAGGTGTCCTCTTTAAAACTGCATGGGAATGGGATTCTTTAGATTAAAGAAAAAAACTTCTTGGTCTCTGTGTCAGTTAAGTAAGAATTTGTCCCTTTTCTAAATGTCACGATGCTATGATGCTAAGGCAAAAATAAAGACAATATGTCATCTTGCAATATGGAAGGACAAGAAACTAATGCCAAGTGAAATTCAACCTCTTTCAGAATGGCAGCGATTGGATGGATCAGTGAATTTCAGGGAGCTAGCGGTCATATAAGCATGTTGCTCTTTTTTGACTGAATTTTTATAACTGCAGATGACTCAAGTTAGCAATGAAAAATAGAAGGGAATATTTAACTTAGTAATTTATTACTCTTGCTGCCTAAAAAGGTTCTCTTTCAGTCAGTAACATTTTAAAATCTCCCTTTGAAATTTTTGCTTCAGTACGAGATAATAGACATTGAGCTAGAAAGGTCCTTAGATACCATCAACTCCAATGCCCACGTTTCCCCATTGGAGAGACTGAGGGACCAAAAGATTAAATGCTTTATCCCAGGTCACACAGGTAGTAATGTATCTGAGTCACTTGTAAAAAGTGAGGAATTGAAGTCTGATGAGACTGATGTAATTCTTGCCTGTTGTTACTATCTTTGTGGTTAAGAGGGTCATTTTACTTTTCTGTGCTTTAATGCCCCATTTTAAAAAGAGTTAATAATACCTATATAATAATAAGTTGTTCTCAGGATAAAATGAAATGATGTGTACGATGTCATATAAAACAACTATTATTCTTAGGAGTATGAATCTACTAGCTTTTCTAATTGCCTTTCTTTACCCTACTATGCTCTGATACATTTCAATTCTAACACAAATCTTACATTTTAATAGACCATTCTATCATTCCTTACATAATCATTTGCTCTCTCAACTCCTTGTCTCCTAAATAGAACATTCATACTCTCTATTCCATGCCATTACTCATGCTGTTCCCTCTTGTTTCTCTATCTGGAATTCCCTTTGTCCTCTCCAACAGATCCTACACTTGCTTCAAAGACCAACCCAATTTTTAACCTACCAAAAGAGATTGCCTATGTACTCTATCCCAGTTCACATTAATATTTTACCTCTTAGCATCTTTCTGAATCTATGTATATCATTGCATAGTTTGGTGTGTTTTTGTTCTTAAAATGATGAACAATAGTTCTCTCTCCCTTTGGCCTCTTCTGGTCAGTGGAGTGCCTGTTACTGCAGGCTGTGGGGTAAAGATGGCTAAGTATAAGAACCATACCACCCACGACCAATCACGAAAATGGCACAGAAATGGCATTAAGAAACCTATGTCACATAGAGTCTCTGAAAGGGGTTGACCCCACGTTTGTGAGAAATGTACTTTGCCAAGAAACATGACAAGAAAGGGCTGAAGAAGATGCAGGCCAACAATGCCAAAGCCATCAAGGCCTGAGCAAGGGCCATCATGGCCTGAGCACCAAGGCCTCCAAAGCCAAGCTCCTCAGGCCCAAGATCCCCAAGCCAGTGCCCATCGAAGCATGCTGGCCACAAGATAGCTACCAAGTGTCCAGGTCCTAGGATCAGCATCAAACATCCAGGGTCCAGGACCACGAAGCCTGACTCTGAGATTACCAAAACCACTGGCCCCAAGTCTACCAAGTCCACTGACCCCAAGGTCACCAAATCTGCCACCAAGGTCAGTAAGTCTGATCCCAAGGCTACCAAATCAGGCCCCAAGGACACCAAATCTGACCGCTAAGGCTGCCAGGTCTGACCACAAGGTTACCAAGTTTGATTCCAAGGCTGCCAAGTCCAATCCCAAGGCAGCCAAGTCTGATTTTAAGGCTGCTGAGCCTGCCAAGTCCAAACCCAAAGATGCTGGGACTAAAGCTGCTAGTCCCAAGCCTTCAAAATAGATGCTTCAGGAAAGAAGGACTAAAACCACCTTTTTTTTTTCCCCAGCCAGGGTATGACTATTCACTATTTTGTGCAAATAAAGGAAATAGTGAGTCATTAAAAAAATGATTAACAATATCATTTCCTTAATGTGCATATTATCCTTTCTCCCATCTTACAGAGAAGAGTACCTGAGATAGAAGTCATCATGGTCATGCTGAATATTCTTTTAGGTATATTGCTGAATTATTCTTTCAAGGATTTTATTTCAAAATATTGATACAATACTCATCAGGGATGTTGTTTTATACACCTATTTCTTTTCTTTTTCTTTATTTTAGATATTAGAATTGTACACCTCATAAAAAGGAATTTGGGAAAGTTCTTTCTCATTTTTGAGAACAATTTCTGCATGCATACAATTAGAAAAAAAAAACTTTGATAGAATGCATTTGTACATTTACCAGAAACGTTTTTATCTTTGAGTTCCTTTATAGCAAATAAAATTTCAATTGCTGAAATTTTGTAGTTAATTCTCCATTTTGAAAAAATTTTCAGTTTTGTTGACAAATAATTGTTATATACTAAGTTCTGATAATTCTTTATCCTTCCTTTGTTGTCATTTTGACTCATTTGCTTTTCATTGGGTTTGATAATTTGATTTTCTCCCTCTTTTTATTTGTTAATTAAATGTTTTTATATTCATTAGTCTTCACAAAGAACCAAAATCTAGTTTCATCAATTGTGTAGTTTTCTTTTCCAACTTATGTATTTCTCTTCAAAATTTTAAGATTTTTCTGCTTTTGTATTGATTTTCAGTAATTACATATGTACACATATATTTACACATATATGTATGCATACATGTATGTATATCTGAGGAATGCTTTTTAGAGCTGGAATCAGAAAGATCTCACTTCTGTCTCAGGTTCTCTTAATTTTTTCATCTATAAGATGAGGGAGAAAGAATAATACCCACATTAAAGAGTTGTTATGAGGATCAAACAAAATAACAAATATATAATGTGTTTTATAAACATTAAACTGATGTATAAACATTCACTATTATCATTGCCTTTCCAATATTTATTAATCATGTCTATGATTTATTCTTCAACTAGCCCATGCTGGATTTCATTTTAAAGTCTCCATTTAAGGTTGATTCCTGTGCTTATATTATTTTATTAAATACTATTTTTACTGTTAAAGTCCTAAAGTCCTACTTTTTAATATTTATTTATAATTTTTCCTGTCTCTTCACACATGATGTATTCTTTTAAAGGTACCATGTGGTGCTGACAAATATGTGTATTTGTTAATATTCCCTTTCAGAATATGCCATCTCTTAGGTTCTAAATTGTTCAACACTTTGCTTATTTCTATATTTTCCCTTTTTTTAAAACATTTTTATTACATTTTATTCATCTTTGGGAGAAAAATATTAAAGTCTCTACATGATTTGCAAGTTATGTGGGACAAACAATTTTGAGATGGTCTCAATTTATGACAGTAATAATCATGCCTGGGTTCCCCTACTATTAAGATGATTCATAACGTCTGATCTTTACTAGATGAAATAGGATTGAGCAGTTTCCTCACTTGTAAGGAGTTCTCGGTCAGCTGACAATTCTATTTTGTTCCATACACAGGTTTGTTTCATTTTTTTTTTTATGTTTTAAACTCTGTCATTTTTAAGAATTGACATTTGTCCAAGGAAACATGAGAAACTCATAGATTTTTAAAAGCACGTTTTTATTAGAGATAAAGTAACTGGTATGTGGAAAAGGTGGATTGTTTCATTCTAAAAGTTACCCTGAGGCATGGTGAAGTTGAAGAATAACATGGATAGTTGAGGAAGAATATGGATACTGACACTATTGTAAGTAGATGACA
Source organism: Gymnobelideus leadbeateri (assembly GCA_011680675.1). Taxonomy (NCBI): domain Eukaryota; kingdom Metazoa; phylum Chordata; class Mammalia; order Diprotodontia; family Petauridae; genus Gymnobelideus; species Gymnobelideus leadbeateri. Next base: position 262,771 of record WOXC01007774.1, read on the forward strand.
TCATACTTATTACATCAGTCTCCTTTAATGACTTCCAACTTCTAACAAAAACAAAGGACAATTTTAAAAATACTATTATCCTTCCTGTGTTTGCTATATGGCTGTCTACTGCTAAACCCATATTCCTTCAACAAATATTCATTAAGTGCTTCTATTTAGAAGGTACCATGCTAGGCTTTGGGGATATAAAACAAAATATGAAACAATTCCTGCTTCCAAGTTGCTTTTTATTTTAACCAGGGCAGGATATATAATGAAAAAAAGAAACAGAGATATGGAGACAGAAATAAAGAGAGAGAGGGAGAGGGAGAGAGAGAGAGACAGAGACAGAGACAGACAGAGACAGAGAGACAGAGAGAGACAGAGAAGGGTGGGGGGAGAAACTATGAAGAACTAGAGTAGAAAATTAACAAAGAACAGTGTGTTCAAAAAAGGTGTGATGGTTAAGTGGTGAGAGTAAAAAATAACTGGGAGACAGCCCACAGACTCCATTGGCATGCTCATGATGTCCAGAGAAAACAAGAGAGGCCTCATCATCTTTGTTTGTCTGACTATGGTAACAGCATAAAAAGATATGGATGGGTTCTGATTTATATCAGTTAAAGGAGCAATCATATCAGCAAAATCAAATAACCTGGGTAAGTTGGAGGAAGGCTCAAATTCCCCCCACCCCCAAGTTTCAAGGGCAATATTTAAAAGTTACTAAACACAACCATTGTTCATCTTTACACTAAGTGCTGATGGGTCTGAACAAAGTGTTTAACAGAGATGAAACTGGAAAGATAAGTGACCAGAACCTCACATGTGTAACAAAAGCTGCAATTCAGGTCAGGGCCTCATCTGTTGAACTAAATTATCGTAGTGTGTGAAATGCCATTTAGAAATTTACTGCTTCAATACTTTAAATAAAATGCTAGAAGCTTGAAGAAGTTAATGATGATTCAAAGGGGTCTAACATCCCCTCAAGGCACAGCTATTCAACAGCTGAGACCCAGTCCTGCCGGACTATCTATCACAAATGTGATAAGAGGTTTCCAAGACCAAACTCATCATTTTGTCCTCAAAACCTACTTCTCCTGACTCCCTGCTTCTGTGAATGTCACGGATTCTTCTAGTCACCCAGGCTTGAATCTTTCATATTAATCTTTAAATCCTCATTGCTTCTTACCTCCCAAAGCCACAGTCACTCAATACTAAAGAGTCTACCTCTGTACTCTGTCTCCTTTGCATTACTACTAATATTCTAATTTAGTCTCTTAATACCTATCTACTGGATTTTTGAAAGCAAAAGGCAAAGTATTATTTTTTAAATTATGTATTTTTATTTTTCAACATTCACTTTTGCAAGATTTTGAGTTCTAAATTTTCCCCCTCCCTCCCTTCTCCCTTCCTGAAGATGGCATGCAATCTGCTATAGGCTACACATGTACAATTATTATACACATATTTCAACATTAGTCATGTTGTGAAAGAAGAATCAGAACAAAAGAGGGAAAACACAAGAAAGAAAAAATAAATATAAAATAGTATACTTTGTTCTGCATTCAGACTTCATAGTACTTTTTCTGGATGTGGATATCGTCCATCAGGATATTTTTGGAATTGTTTTAGATCTTTAGATTGCTGAGAAGAGCTAAGTCTATCAAAGCTAGTCATTGCATAATGTTGCTGTTATTGTGTACAATGTTCTCCTGGTTCTGTTCACTTCACTCAGCATCAATTCATGTAAGTCTTTCCAGGTTTTTTGTTTTTTCTGAAATCCACCTGCTCATCATTTCTTATGGAACAATAGTGTTCCATTACATTTATATACCACATCTTGTTCAGCCATAACCTAATTGATGGGCATGCCCTCAATTTCCAATTCTTTCCCACCACAAAAAGAGCTACTGTAAATATTTTTGTATGTATGGGTCCTTTTCCCTTTTTAAAAAAATCTCTTTAGGATACAGACTTAGCAATGATATTGCTAGATTAAAGAGTATGATAGTCTTACAGCCCTTTGGGCATAGTTTCAAACTGCTCTCCAGAATGGAGTGTTCACAACTCCACCAACAATGCATTAATGTTCTAATTTCCCCACATCCTCTCCGACACCTATCATTTTCCTGTTTTGTCATAGTAATCAAGCTGATCAGTATGGTGTGGTACCTCAGAGTTGTTTTAATTTGCATTTCTCTAATCACTAGTGATTTAGGGCATTTTTTCATATGATTATAGATAGCTTTAATTTTTTCATCTGAAAACTGCCTGTTCTTATCCTTTGACCATTTATCAATTGGAGAATGACTTGTATTCTTATAAATTTCTCAGTTCTCTATATAATTTAGAAATAAAGCCTTTATCAAAGATAAAGTTGGTTGTAAAAATTGGTTGTAAAATTGGTTGTAAAAAATTGGTTGTAAAAAATTATTTCCCAGCTTTCTGCTTCCCTTCTAATTTGGTTGCATTGGCTTTGTTTGTGCAAACATTTTAGTTCAATGTAATCAAAATTATCCATCTTGCATTTCATAATGTTCTCCATTCTCTTATTCATAAATTCTTCCCTTCACCATAGATCTCACAGGTAAACTATTCCTTGCTTTCCTAGTTTCTTATACTATCAGCCTTTATGCCTAAATCTTGATATTTTGATCTTGGTATCTTTTGACCTTATCTTGCTATATATAAACTATGCCTAGTTTCTGCCATACTTTTTCCAGTTTTCCCAGCAACTTTTTTCAAATAGTGAGTTCTTATCCCAGAAGTTGGAGTCTTTACCAAACAGCAGATTATTATAGTCATTGACTACTGTGTCTTTATATACCTAATCTATTCCATTGATTTGCCATTCTATTTCTTAGCCAATACCAAGTAATTTTTATGATTGCTTCTTTATAATACAGTTTTAGATCTGGTATGGCTTAGCCACTTTCTCTTGAATTTCTTTTCACTACTTCCCTTGATATTCTGGACCTTTTGTTTTTCCAGATGAATTTTATTATTTTTTTCCAACTCTATAAAATGATTTTTGGTAGTTTGATTGGTATAGCATTAAATAAGTCAATTAATTTAGGTAGAATAGTCATTTTTATTATATTAGCTCAACCTACCCATATGCAACTGATATTTTCCAATAATTTTGATCTGACTTTATTTGTGTGAAAAATGTTTTGCAATTGTGTTCATATAGTTCCTGGGTTTGTCTTCGCAGGTAGACTCCCAAATATATTATATTGTCTACAGTTACTTTAAGTGAAATTTCTCTATCTCTTGCTGCTGGGTTTTGTTAGAAATAAATAGAAATGCCAAGGATTTTTGTGAGTTTATTTTATACTCTGCAGCTGTGGTTAAGTTGTTAATTATTTCAAGTAGTATTTTAATTGATTCTCTAAGAGTATCATCATATCATCTGCAAAGAGTGATAGTTTTGTTTCTTTATTGCCTATTCTAATTCATTCAATTTATTTTTCTTCTTTAATTGCTAAAGCTAACATTCCTAGTACAAAATCAAATTACAGTGGTGATGATGGACATCATTGTTTCACCCCTGATCTTACTGGAGAAGCTTCTAGCTTATCCTCATTAGAGTGATATTGTTTAAAGAGCGCTAGTGTTAGGCTCAGGGATCCTAGGTTTGAATACTAAATTTGAATACCCTAGACACTTTGAATACCCTTTGCACTTTAATTTCATCATCTATAAAGTAGGAATAATAGTGCTTGCCTTATTTAACTTACATGGTCATTGTGAAGAAAGTGCTTAAAAAACCCTACACTGAGTTGTGAGTGGGATCTGTTCCTATTAAATCTTTAACTGGTTTTCCAGTCTCTTTGACCATGAATCCTTTACACAGCTGTCAAATGATGTCTCCTAAAGACTAGTTTGTTTTTATTCTCTAATCATTTTTAATGGTTTCCTTTTGACTGACAATTAAGTCCAAAATTCCCCACCACCTGATTCTATTTTTTCAGCCTGATCTCATACTACTGCCTTTTATAAAACCTGTATGCCAGTAAAACCGCAAACTCACCATCGACCAAACATTCACTTAACTTTCCTACCTCCAGTCATTTGTTCCTACTGTTTCCAATAACTAGAAAACCCTCCTTCCCCACTGCTACCCATTTGAGATGTTATTCATCATTCAAGGCCCAGCCAGGTCCTACTTTGTCCATGAACTCTTCCATGATTCTTTCAGCCAGAAGTCTTTCCCTCCTATGATCCTTATAGTATTTTTTCTTCGTATGTAACAATCTCACTCTTTAATCTTTTATACTTATTTGTATATGACTACCTCCTCTATTAAAGTGCAAGCTATTTGAGGACTGGGACCTTGATATATTTCTGTGTGAGATCCTTAACTGTTAAATGTTTTACAATGTGCAATAAATGTTTGTTAAATTAAAAGTAAATTGACCCAATGGCCACTAAGTAGCTAATTTCTACCTCAGGCACCTATTTATGCTATTTCTTTTTTCCCCCTCTATCCTCTAAGCAATGAAAATTCATACTAATGCTTTCTTTGGTAGAAGGTCAACCAAAGTTATCAAGTATACTAGACTATGATAGATCCCTGATCCCATAGATAAATATGGGTACTGAAACCCCTGCCACAGATCACCACCATCTGTCATATGTCTTCTTTCATGCCTTTATATCTTCTGTGATTCATATTTATTTCCTTCCATAAATCCTCCATAGATGATCATGTCAGAGGCTTTATTCTGTATATTTTAATAATTGTGTTTTGGGTTTTTTTAGCACAACATTTGGACCATCTGTATGTGATCCTTCACTCCTGCTTTGTGGCAATCTTGTCTCCTTTTCTTATCATATTTATCCTTAATGATTTGCTTTATTCTGCTTCTTCCCTTCTAGTCATCATTGAAAAAAATATATCTCAGACTCTTCCCCCTTCCCTTTTTCTCCCCTCTCCTCTCCGCCTCCCCTCACTTTCTCTTTTTCCCTCTCCTCCATGCCCATCCTTACTCCTTCCTCCCTTCCCTGACCAATGCCTCGGTGGAGTTGACCTAGGAGGTCAGGGAGCCCACTGAGAATCAACAGGGAGCCCACCCCTATCTTCTCCAAAATGTACCTGACAGGCAAGCTGACAGCCACCAGAGAAGACTATAAACTTCTGAAAAATATGAACAAAATGACTAGTTTGAAGTATCTAGAAATGAAAGATATTGCAAGTAAACATAAGTAGAAACCTAGAGGACTTAAACCAGAAATAGGCAGCACTTCAGCCTTATCTGGATCAAATTATAGTAATTAAAGAGCAAGTAGCAGCTCTTGAGCAGCAGCTTATAAGTTGGCTGCAAATCCAAAGAAACTAGAAGCAAAGTAGAAGTTAGAGGCCTTGAAATAATTCTTTAGCACAAGAACTTTAACTACAAGAATGTTACATAAGAGCTGAAGTGGGATGGAACTTATCACTGTGCTGCAATTCCTAAAAGGAAGCAGTGTTGCTGATCCAAAGAGAATTCTAGCCCCCCACCATTGATTGGATGTGTAACTTTGGCCACCGCTGGATGGCTTCCTAAAACTGTAGCCCCTGGAGCTTCATCTTATTGTATGCTTCATTGTGGACCAAGGTTCAGAAATCAGATCAACCATGGCTAGATCAGAGAGAGAGATGAGAGGCTCTGGTCTCCCTGCCTACTCCCTCCTCCCCCTCACCTAGAACTCCCCTCACCCATAACCTGTTCTCGGACTTGAGTAATAAATGTCAGCTTATGACCCAAAGAGAGAGACAGAGAGAGACAGAGAGAGAGAGACAGAGAGAGACAGAGAGAGAGAGACAGAGAGAGACAGAGAGAGAGAGAGAGAAACAGAGACACAGAGATAGACAAAGAGAGAGGGAGGGAGGGAGGAAAAAAGGAAGGAAGGAAGGAAAAGAAAAAGGCTGGAAAAGGAAGAAAGGGAGGAAAGGAAGAGAACATAGGGAGGAAGACATGAATACAGAAAAGATAGTAGAGAGAAAGAGGAGGAAGTTTCTGATCTATAAATTGAAGGAGTTGCATAGAGCATCTCTAATGTATCTTACAGATCTAAATCTATGATACTATTAACATCGGAAAGGAAAGGAAAAAAAAATCTCATCCTGCTTATACCAATCTTGTATTTCTCCATTGTTTTTTGAATCACTTGTAATTTTAATTCTTCAGAGATCATGGTGTCACATGATTGTAATCATAGAATACTACAGAAAGATAGTGGTGATTAAAGGCATTGAACAATCTCCCAAACAAAACACAGCATGATCTAGTCTTACTATTCAATATTGAACCAACATCAATATGATATGGAACAAATATCTAATAAATGTATACTGATTAACTAACTTTTGAATCAGTAAAATTTGCCTAGATCCTTTTGCATATTTTTGTCAGCAGTATCCTAAGTATATTCTTCAAAACATTTTACAGATATACAAAATTATACATATAGATATGTAATTACAAATGTCATTATGATGATCTTTATGTAATAGTATCAACCTATTATATGTGATATTACATATTCTTTTGGAATCTTTCTTCCCTGAGACCTCTTAATGATATTCTTTTAAAATTATGCCACTTCCATATGAATTTTTCTGCTTATTGGAACAGACCCACCCAGCCACATTTTAAATGTAATATTTCATATTCTTTGCTATAAATATTTAATAATCAGATGCCTATACCTATTACATATAGCAGTTCATTTAGAAATGTTTCACTTAAGTAATAAATCATTTCCTTTTGGTTAAGATTAGTCAATATAATTTTATGATGTTTCCTAAAGATTACCAAGTTCAGTGTCCTCTGATGAGGAGTATTCTGAAACTAGCTAAAACTGGCTCACAAAAGTGACTTCTTAAATTTTCAGAATGAGCATTTACACTTTGGAAATTGGCAAGTGTTACAAATCAGAGCTTGGTTTATTATTTTGTTGATTGTTTAGAGTTTGAAAAAGTGATGGAGAAAAATGTTAATGCAACAGAGTAAACTTAAAAGTGTGTCATGCATACATCCCTCCCCCCCCCAGATCTGGTTGTTAAATATTTATCAGCATACCACTGCTTCTGACTCTTTTCTTTAGGAAATTATTTATGATACATAGCTTGAGACTTCTGAGTACTCTATTCATCCTAAGAAATACAACATGAGATGACCAAATATCCCCATTAAATATTGTTTCATGCTTAGATCAGATCTAAGAAAATATTGGATATTCAATAAAAAACTTGTTAATTGATTCATTATCTTAGAGCATTTGATAAAAACAAGTCTCCCAACTCAATGATCTGCCAAGAAAAATTTGTGAGCTGAACTTCTATTTAGCTGAAAATTATTGATAGAGTCTGATTTCATTTGTAGCCATTATATCATTTTGCATAGGCAATTATATCCAAAATTGGGGTAATGTTAATGATAAAGTCTCTCTGCACTTTTAAAAGGCTAGACTGGTCCTAAGACATCAGGTTAAGTCTATTGCTGAACAGGGTGTCTTCAGGGAAGAATAGTACCTTTGGTATGAGGGCTATCAAGCCCTTTTCAGGGCTGTTTTCCACCTTTGGTGTCCACCTGATTCACCCAACTGTGGCTCCAAGAAACTCTAGTACCCCCAGTAAACTATTTTGGCTTTTGGCAGACTGGCTAAAGTAGGTTGAGGATAACAAGGGGTCCCAAACCCAATCAGTAAATTGGGGGGGGGGATGTCTACCCAAGCATGTGAAGACTTTCTTGAGTGGAATGGGTGAATGAAAACGATTTGTTCCCATGGCCACGAAGGCAGTTGAAACAAGCACTATTGAGTGCTGAGCTTGGTTAAACATTAGATGGCAAAGTGTTTGGTGTTGATTCTAAAACAGGGGGTCTACTGCTCATACAAAAACTGATTAAAATCTTCCAGATAATATCGCAAGAGGAGGTTATCCCCCAGGAGTTCAAGGATGCCTCCATTGTCCATTTCTATAAAGGTAAAGGAAATAGGTTGTCCTGTGACAATCATAGGGTGAGGTCTCTCTCTTAGTCATTGCTGGCAAGATTCTGACCAAAGTCCTCCTTAGTTGTCTGATCCTTCACCTGGAAAATGGTCAAGTGTGGTTTCAGAAAGGGTTGAGGAATAGTCAACGTGGTGTTTGCTGCCAGACAACTCCAGAAGAAATTCTGGGAGCAGAACAGAGGTCTGTATACAATATTCATCGATCTGAGCACAGCCTTTGATATTTCCAAACACAAGGACTCGTGGAAAATTTTGCCAAAATTTGGTTGCCTGGAGAAATTCATCAGTATTACATGTCAGTTTCATGATGGCATGTTTGTCCAGGTTCTAGATAATGGCTAATGCTCTCATGCTTTCCCAGTCACCCGTGGAGTGAAGTGTGTGGTTGTTCCCATGCTTTTAACCATGATGTTTTCAAAAATGTTTGCAGATACCTTAAAGGAAAATGAAAACAATATAAAGGTCAGATACCACACTCACAAGACTACAAACCAAGACTAAAGGGAGTGAATATTGGTCATGTTTTTTTGTTCTCAGATGACTGTGTACTCAATGCAGCCTTTGAGGCTAAAATGCAACAAAATATGGATCAGTTCTCTTGCCACTTGTGTAAATTTTGGCCTAGGAATTACTACCATGAAAACATAGCTTCTCCACCAACCAGCACCACACCATCCATCCATACATGTAACCATTGGTTATAGCAAATGGAGAAATATTGAATGCTGTGTATAACTTTACTTGCCTTGGCAGTGTACTTTCCAGGGATACACATATAGACGATGAGGTTGATGCACACATTGCCAAAGCTAACTCAGTGTTGCTGAATCTTTGAAGGAAAGTACGGGAAATAAAAGGTATTAAGTATTTACCAAAATAAAGGTCTATAGAGATACCTTATTGACCTCATGGTTGTATGTTGTATGAAACCTGGACATGATTCCAGCACCCTACCAGGAAACTAAATCACTTCCATTTGAATTGTCTTAGGAAAATTTTGAAGATCACCTGGCAAGATAAGGTACTGGACTCTGAGGTCCTTTCTAGAGCTAAACCGCCAAGCATTCAAATTCTACTGTGAAGAACACAACTCTGATGGGCTGGTCACTTCATTCAAATGACAAATTACATTTGCCTAAAATACTGTTTTACAGAGAATTCACACAAGGCAAGTGCTCACATGGAGGTCAGAAGAAGCAATAAAAAAACATCCTCAAAGTCTTTCTGAAGAACTTTGTAAGCAACTGGTTTACATGGAAGAGAATGACAAAGGACCACCCAGAATGGCATGCCTCAATCAAACAAAGGTTTGTGTTCTATGAGTGAAGAATTTTAGTAGTTCAAAAGAAAAATAAGATATGCAAATTTTGAAACATCTCCATTCCAAATGTTCATGTGGACTACTGTACCTGATCTATGGTATGGTAGAGCCTTCTGGGCTCATATTGCTTTGATCAGCCACAGTTGGGAATAACGTACCTTGACCCCAACATAAGTGAGGTCATTTCGGTTCTCTTTGAGAACGAAGTACAACAACCACGCACCAACTTGAACCCATTCTTGCTCATTAAAACTTATATGATCATACATACCTCTGGCATAGCCTACAATAAACCCTGGACCCATTCCTTCTCTGATGAGGCATTGGAATATGATCTAAGTTCAGAGAGGCACCAAATTATAAGTAAATCAGTTCAACCAAATTTCACCACTATCTTATTTCAAGACCTCAAAACATTTCAAGCATGTTACTTTTTAGACTTTTAGGAGGACAACAATATTTATTCCCTAATCTTCTTTCTGGATTTTTAAGTCTTATTAAAATAGATGTCATTACAAAGAATATAGAGAAATTTCCATTTACCAGTGTAACAAGAATTGCTCTACTTGGAAGAGTATTATCAGAAAGGAAAGCTTTCTAAGGGAAAAAAGGGCATGTGCTTTCCAGGTTCTGTGATGTGCTTTGCATATGAGGGAGTTCATTAAATATGATTTGATCATTATGATGATGAAGATTCACAGAATAGTAACCAAGTCTGAAAGATATTTTAGTGTAATCTCAAAGCAATGGAGCAAAAGGATTCTATTTCTAGTCAGCCAAAAGAAACTATGATAAGCCTTTCTGAAGATTACAACAAAGTTGTACCATCATTATATCTAATTAATACATAATACACCGAGGCCAATTCAACCCACCACAGAGGGTGGAAGCCACCCTTCATAATTCTGTAGCAGATGGCAAGTGTAAGGTTTTGAAAAAATAACAATAACAACTTCTCTGCCTCCCAACCCCATGTATGGGGCAGAGCAATATTTGCCACCTATACTCTTCCCTTGTTTTTCTTGGTTATTTAACAACATCCAAACAAGGGAAAGAGCCAATAGTACTCAAAAAGAATATTTTTTCCACCTTACTTAAGTGATTTATATGTCTACATCTCCTTTACATCTCTGAAACCTAAATTGGCATGTAATTGTAGCGGCAAGCACCCCAGCATCCCCAGGGGGGCTGCCAATACGGGTTCTTGGATCTGCTTTTCTAAAGGAAAGCAACTGAAAATGGGTTAACAAACTTACTTTAATCAATCAAACATAGATCATTTACCTAGTTCAGGGGAAAAAAATTCAGCACCCCAAACTTTAGAGTATATAGACAGAAGTTATAAGACAGAGAAACAAACAGATCAAGCAGACAGGCTTCCAAACTGTCCGACCATTACACCCATACCAAATCACAGTTACCAGAGAGGGAAGCACCAACATCGGGGTTTTCAAAGCTGCAAGGGCTCTCCAAGGCTGCCTAGAGTCTCATCTGGTCAAATCACACAACATTTCTCAAAGGGAGCCCCAAAGCAAAGCCTCACATCAGGGATTATATAGCCTTCTCCTGGCTCAGAGAATGTCACAACCCTCTTCATCCACTGCCCAATCACACAGCATCAAGGTGTAGGCATTCCTGAAAACCAAGCCTCCTGCCACAGGCTCCATGTGACCACATTCAGCCTATTAGGGGGCTGAGTATATTTTAAAATCAAGGAAGGTTCTCTGAGTCTCTTAAGCCCACCAAAGGGCCTAGGGGCAGGGAAGATCTTTACATTTGCATTTCCATTATAGTAATACAACCCTTAGAAGTTAGATTTACATTTAGGATTCTTGTTTCTATAATTTATGCTGCTCCTACTAGATGGAAGACATACCTTTTTAATTATCCAGGTCATTGACAGGTGTCTTAACTTAATGTCTCCTCATTGGACTCTGCTGATTCTGGAGGAAAGTGCGAGGCTGATAATTTTTCACAGCTCTGACTCACTTAAACTCAAGTCACTTGCAAGTCAAGTCATGGTATCATTGGACTTCTTCAAGAGTAAAAGATGAACAACAACCACAAAATTATGCAGCCAATCCATTTCAGAGATAAAAACCATAAATTTCTGGTTACTTAATTTTTTTAATCCAAATACATCTACTAATTAAAATAACCTAAATATTGATTAAATATATAGATCTCACATAACCGTGCTAAATTCAAGAATGCATGCATATCATTTAGAGCAAGTTTTAAAGAAATATAAAATTTTATACTTAATCTGGTACCTAGCTTGATATAAAATTCTAGGACTTCAAGAGTGGTCAGGTATAGTGGGATGAGGTAATCTCTAAACTCACCTTTAATTCTAAAAGTATATGATTCTATTTCACTACCTATAGAAATTGCCTTGAGTGGCAGTATGATTTTAGTGAAAAACCTGTTTCTCTTAGTCAGGAAAAACTGGGTTTCAAGTCATGCCTCTTTCAGTAGCATGTGTAACCATAGGCAAGTCATTTAATCTTTCAGTACACCAGAAATTCCTATAAGATTATAAATCACAGAGGACTTGTTGATCTGTAGAGGTGGAGAAGATGGGTTCCACACTAGGATTTTCCAGTACTGAAGGTATCAGGGATCAAAACATGACCCTTCCATTTTTTTTTTAAATTATCTTACACTGCTTCTCTACTCAAACAGAACAAGCCTAATTTTTTCCCAGTCCTCTAAACTATTTAGACCTGCTGCTACCAGGTTTTCCACATTTGCCCCTAAAAGAATTGGTATTGAGAAGCTTAAAATGAGATATAGTAGCATGAATTCAGCCACCTTAAGGGAATAAAGTTAGAAAAGATCTTAGAAGTCATTAAATACAACCTTGTATGTTCCCATTTGAGAAACCTGAGATCCAGAGAGGACACTTAGGGTCATACAACTAGTAAGTAATAGAGTTGAGAAAACAGGTTGGTCTTTTAAACTCCAAGTTTATCCTTGAAGTCTTTGTCTACTTAAAAACTATTCCTAAATTTTATGGTTCTCCATCCCAGCTCATTTCCTGGCTACATCTTGAGATACAGGAGGAAAGCCCCTCTTTTCTTAACTTTCCATATGATTATTTACAACAATAACAATTCATATTTGTAAAGTTGTTTAAAGTTATTCTGTTGAAATACAAAGCAGTTCTCCAAATATAAAGGCCAAGCAGCTAGACCTATTCAAATACCTCAATTTTGAAATTTTATTTTCCCCCAATCAGAAGAAATGCATCACACTTATTGTTTATCAATTTTCCAAATCTCACTTGTAAATTACCCTTTCCTATAGATTCATGGATTTCTTTTTTGGGGGGGAGGGGGGTGAAACAATAGATGTTAAGTGACTTGCCCAAAGTCATATGGCTAGTAAGTGTTAAGTGTCTGAGGTCGAATTTGAACTCAGATCTTCCTGACTCTAGGGCCAGTGCTCTCTATTCACTGTGCCACTTAGCCACCCCATGGCCTAAAGAGTCACAGCTTTTGGAAATTTTAAAATATATCAATATGTAGAAGTTGCGAAACCTTTTTTTAAAGCATACATAACATAATCCCCAAAAATCCTTCCTTTTCTGACACTGATTTCAATTTGTTCACAAGAGTCAATCTCCATAACTATTTAATTCATCTATTTTTAATGAATATAAACAATCACCTTTGGTATGCCTCATCTTTAATTTGGTTATTTGATATGTTTTTGAAAGTACCTGGATAGATATGCCCCTGAGTATATAATAAAATGAAAAGATCTTCCCTAGTTTCTATATCTAAGAGAGAGGAAGTATAGCTACATTTGGCTTAAGGTAAATTGGTACCATCAAATTACACATCCATTCATTCATTTATAAACATTTATTGAGTACCTGTAGTATGTAGAGTACAGTTATAAGTACTGGAGTAGATTGACTTAAGATCAAACATAGTTATCTGTTCATATAGTTCACTCAGATAAAATATAACTATGTATAATAATTATTCATCATATGGAGGGCATTTGAATTTTACAAAACTAAATGTTAAGTGAGGCACAAGGGGTAAATTGCTACCACATTGAGGGGAGAGTAGATGTTGAGGAAAGACTGTATTCAACTGGTATCAGTGAGAATTGAGAAAAGGAGGCAGAAGTCAGTATTTGGTAACTGGCTAGATATGAGAGAAAGAGAAGAGCCAAGTATAAAAGCAGTTTTTTAAATGTGGTAGACTTCAATAAGTGTATAAGCAGACAAAAAGAGTAAATCCAGAAGGAACAGTAGGTTTAAAGGGAAGGATAAATAGAGAGTTTAGGGCATATTAAGTTTGAGGCGCCAATAGACCATCCAAGTGACACTCTAAAGGAAACTATAGATGCAGGTGAAAAAATCCAAAGAAAGGTAAAGATTAACTATAATAACCTGGGAACTGTATCTGCCTGGAGGTAAGAGCTGAAGTCATGAGAATGAATGCATTTGCTGAGGGAAAAATGATATAGGGAGAAGAAAAGGGCCAAGAATAAACCTTTGGAGAATACTCACATTAAATGGCTAGGAAGAAAATAAGCATCTAACAAGGAGTGATTAGAGATAAGGAGACCTAAGTAACAGAAGCACAGAATCTCAGAGTTGTAAAGGATCATAGACGTCATCTAATACAACCCATATTTGACTAGAAAAGCCCTCTACAACATCCCAGACAAGTGGATCTCTAGCCTTTTGAAGTTTTCCAGTGACGGAGAACTTACTATATTTCAGGGAACCAATTCTACTATTAAGGATCTTTTTTAACAAATCAGTAAGTCTCTTTGGACCCAACAGTATTTACACAAAAGGATAATAATACAACCAAAATTCTTTTCAAAGCATATCCCAACAATGCTAAAAGGCTGATGATCTATTATTAATGGATAAGAGGGGTATGTCTCAATATTGGCATTATGATAATAGATTACTGCAAAATGGTAACTAGGGCTGAGTGACCAGTGTTTTGCCCCATGGTAACAACATGCTGAGAGTCACAGGACACACTTTCACCCTGATGTTATCTCAGTGCTTTCCAGTACTAAAGTATATGCCCAGGAGTGGGATCCCCAGAGAAAAGGATAAAAGGGTTTATTTTTTTCTCCACTTTCCTTTCATATTTACAAAATGAGATCCAAAAGAGTTAGATCAATTCACCAATCCACCAACAGTGTACTAGTACACTTGCATTCCTATAGATCTTTCAACATTTCTTTTCCATTTTTTGTCATCATCTTTGCAAATTTTCAAAGTAATAGGTAAAGCCTCCGTGTTGCTTTAATTTCCCCTAATTTATCATTAAGGAATAACTCTTGGGTGCTATGTTTCCATCAACTCCCTATATATCTTGAATATTGGCCTTTTTAAAAAATTGGTGATATTTGATCTAAATATTTTCCACTTCAAAGATCATCTCATTCTTTCTTAATATTTATGTTTGTGCAAAGACTTTTAACATTATAGAATTTAATTTGTGCTTTTGTCTTTTAAGATCATATATCTTTTAGTTACTAATTCTCCCTCTAGACATAGTTGTGAAAGTTATCTGCTCCTATTCACCTCTATTTTGTTAAATGATGTGACCTTCTATATTCAGCTTCTATATCAATTTAGAGATTACTGTAATATACAGCATAAAAGAATGCTTGAGCCTAATCTCTATGAAAATGCTCTCCAGTTTTCTGTCAAATTTTGTCAAAAAGACAGTTCTTCACTAGCACTTAATCTTCTTGAAGTACTGTATACAATTGCTACTTGTTTCTTCATATCTGGTTTGTCTCAATAATTCTCTTATAAATTGGCATTTATAAAATGAGGACTAGTGTTGATGATTACTGCTTGATTGCTTTATTTAAGTCTCGATAATGACCTGTCCTCTTTAAGTTGTGCTTTTTTCATTATTTCCGTCAAGATCTAGACATTTTGTTCATCCAATATTTTTTAAATTATTTTTCTAGTTCTGTAAGGTATTCCTTGGATAACTTGATTGGCATAGTACTAAATCTATAAATTAATTTTAGCAATATCATAATTTTTATTATATTGGCACAGCCCAACTGTGAAACTCAATCCTTTTCTTTAAAAAATGTGTATGTGTGTTTTCCTCATTTTTAATTAAAATGGTCAGTACAGTTTGTTTTGCTGACAATGTAATTTAGACCTCTTTCCACCAACAATCTCCTTCTATCATCTTTCCTAACCCTGTGTCCCTAATTCCTAATCTAAATCCTGAATCCCTAATTTCTGGAATTTGTTTTTGTTATTTTTAACTTTTCCAGCTATTTGCAAATATCTAGCAACTAATAAATGCTTAGTGCATTGATTGACTTTTTGCCTGCCTCTTACCTGCTTGCATGTGTTCTTAATTCCTTCCTTCTTACTTTGGTTTGCTCCTCTTCTTCCCAGACCCAATAAGAATGGTAGGAAAATACACATTTTCAAGGAGAAGGAGCTGAGAGGGCTCTTCATCTTCTATACATCAGACAATGATAGAGAAACTAAATATGTTCCAAGATTGTGATTAGAGTAATATACAAGGGCATCTTGATAATTTGATACTGAGGTGAAATTCCTTTAGTTGATTACATTGGAAGGGTGCATATTATTTTTGACAAAATTTATATCAACTGTTATAATTAAAAAAAAACAAACGCTAATTGAGTCCTTACTTCGTGAATGGTGCTCTGCACGGTTCCATGAGAAACAGAGATAGTTATGAAGTGCAGCTCCTTTATTCAAGGAACCTACCAGGGTTGAGGGGTAGCCAGCATACTTCCTAGAAGAATAGGAGGCAGGGGAAGGAAGCAGGGTCTCTCATGTCAGCTCTTGGGACAAAGCTGTATTTATCCCATGCTAGTTATACCATTATCTGCAATAGAGTTTTATATTAGAGAAGTAACATACAGTCGATGGAAAAGAGATCATTAGTGACCAAAAACTTGAACTAGGTCACTTATAACCTGTAGTCAGCATGTGAAAAAATAAAAAAGTGTGTCATAAAAAATGCTAGAACTGTGAAGAAGAGGAGATATAAATACAAACAAGCAGGACAGTTTCTGTACTCAAGAAACTTCCATTCTAATAATGTATTACCCAAATTATTAAGGAAATTTAGGAATTTTATTAGCAATCTTATTAACAGCAGTAGGGCTAATGACAATGCTGCTATTGATGATGATAATAAACAGCTCTATCAAACTCTACCTCATTCACCTTTGTTAAAATGGTTGGTTGTTGTCTTTTGTTGCTGAAGAGGACCAAAATGGCATTGCTGTTTTAGAGTCAAGTTACAATGCATTCAACTGTGGATGATCAGACTAGTATGAGCTTGGAATGCTTGTCTGGGCACAGGTCAGACACAGATATTCCATGTGAACATTTGGGGTGGATTCTCTAAATTTGCACATCTTGCATTTCTTTTGAGCTGCTTCAATTCTGCTTTGGTCATATAGCACAGTACCTTCTGTGATGAGGGCACACCATGTTGAGCAGGCCTGTGCCAGTGTCTCCCATGTCACACGATCAGTTCCAAAGCTTTTTTTTTTTTTAAAGCAATTGGGGTTAAGTAACTTGCTCAAGGTTACATGGCCAGTCATTATTTATGTGTGGGTGCTCATTTTCTGAGGCCGGTTTTGATCCCGGGTCATCCCAACTCCGAGGCTGACGCTCTTACTCACTGCTCCACCTAGAAGCCCCTGGTTCCAAAGCTTTTAAGAGAGACCTTGAGAGTGTCTTTGTATTGCTTTTTCTGACCACCTTATGAGCACTTGCCTTCTGTGAGTTTTCCATAAAATAGTCTTTTAGGCAAGCATACATCTGGAATACATGGCCAGCCCATCAGAGTTGTTCTCTTTGCAGTAGACTTTAAATGCTTGGCAATTTAGTTCAAGAAAGGACACCGATATCTGGTATTTTAGCCTGCCAGGTGATCTTTAGACTCTTCCTAAGGCAATTAAAATGGAAGTCATTCAGTTTCCTAGTATTGAACTGGTCTGCTGTCCTGGTTTCACAATCTACAACAATGAGGTCAGCACAATGGCTCTGTAGACCTTCAGTCTGGTAATCAGTCTAATTCATCTTCTCTCCCACACTTTCCTTTGGAGCCTCCCAAATTCTGATCTAACTCTGGTCAGGTGTGCATCAACCTCATTATCAATGTGTATATCCTTGGTAGTATACTACCAAGGTAAGTGAACTTATCCATAACATTCAAAACTTCATTTGCTTTAACCAGTGATTCCACATATGGGTGGTATGATGCTGGCTGATGAAGTACATGTGTTTTCTTGGTGTTAATTGTTAGGCCAAATGTTAAAATGACCAAGTCATGGAATGCTAGCCAGGATGCTGTACTCAAAATGTGCCCTGAGACCACAACCACAATGGTGTTGTCCTTGTCCTGACAGGAACATTGAAATTCTGGAAAATTGGACTAGGATGATATAACTGATTGGCTTAACTTTCCTATCAGTGTGCTTCAATTTTTGCCAAGAATAAAAGAAATAGATGAGGAGTCATAGGGTTGAAAACTGGTCCTACTGGACCACTTAGCCTGATCATCTTGATAAAGAAGACAACGGCAAATTGTAGGATGCCAACATGTCCCAGGACCATTTTTATCTGAACCTCATTGAAGACAAGAAGGAGACAATGCTAGTTATAATAGCTGACATTTGGATGGTGTTTTAATGCTTGCCACACACTCTCCATCTGTTTTCTCACTTCATCCTTAAAATAATCCTGTGAGATAGATTATATAGGTATTATTAACCTCATATTGTAAGTAAACATAAAAAGACCAAGTTAGATCATTAAATTTTCCTATGTTAGCCACGCCCCTCACCTAGGAAAATCACTTTAATTTTCTGTGTCATCTTTTACCATCCCAAACACTCCACTGATGACTTTTCCTTACAGCTGCCAGATGTTAGCTCCTCTTTTAAACCTAATATGAACTCTAAATACTGTTACAAAAGAAATGACTACTTGTTATGTGTTTCTTTTTTCTCCAAAGCAAGGATTCTTCACCTGGGGTCCGTGAACCCCCAAGAGATCTGTGAATAGGTTTCAGGATTCCCCTGAACTTGGATGTACCACCACCAACAAATTACAGACTGCCAAAGGAGTCTATAACAGAAAAAAACTAACGACCCCTGTTCTACAGGGAGCAGAACTGCAGGAAAAACATGAAAACTCATGAATCTCCTTATCTTAGAAAGCACACTGAGATCCAAATCAGCCAATCAACACTCGTTGAGTTCCTACTGTGTGCTATTAAGTGAACATTGTACTAAGTGCTATGGGAAAAATAGAAAAAAATCTAAAATTCTTCAGGGCTGGGAAGACACAACACAGCCTTACTAGAAGGGCTAAGAAAAAAAGTGAAAAGGGCATTGGGCTGGATGAAAGAAAAGCTAGCTTCATAACCTGGCTCTCATTTACTATGTGACTTTGCTCTAGAAACTGCATGTCTCTGAAAGTTTGTTCAAGTATAAAGTGAGGGTAATGGTCTAGATTTTATCTAATGTCCCCTCCAGATCTAAATCTCTGAATTCATTTACAAAGTAATATAAGACAGCAACAACAGTCAGTAGATGTGACCTAAGTACCAATCAGAGGCATGATAAGGAACCAATATCTCTTCTTATGCCATCTTTCACACAGTTTATACGTACCTGACATACTAATACTGACATTTCTATATTGAGGGTGTGTTGGGAGGTATTTTGCTTTTTTATTTCCTCAAGTCTTATCAACAACATGTGTCAAATACATACAGGGTAGAGAGCCCTGTAACTGTTAGTTACGGTGGGGTTGGTAAGGAAGTGGAACAAAAGAAACAGAAGATTCAGGTCCTAGAGTTCTCGTTATGCTCTCCCACTCAGCAGCCATTCTCCAGGCCTGAAGCTGTGCCACCATCTGTCTGGTCTCTATGTGTCTGGAGGAATAGGCAAGGGGGATTTTTACAAGCTTTGTAAAGGTGATATCACTGGCTGCAGAGAGCTATAGGGAAGAAAGAAAATTAAGAGGGCTTCCCAAATAGTAATCCAAGAGAAGGGTTGTTGTTTGGGATGAATGTGCCTTCTAAACTTTAAGCTAGGCAAGTAGTGTTCATCTGGGCACAAACATTGCCCTCTCTGGTTTGTACTTTCCCCCAAGCCTTCCTCTCCACCCACTGGCACCTAGAACTAGAGTAGTCATTCTTTAGATATTCAGAAAATACGATGTAATGACAATATTCTGGTGAGTGAGATTACTTTACCAATTCAAGTAATGGCCATAGAAGGTGTAATGGAAATGCAAATTTAAAGATCTTCCCAGCCCCTAGCTTAAGTGCACCTGGAGCCTGTGGTGGGAGGCTTGTTTTTCAGGAAAGACCACACCTTGATGCTGTGTGATTGGGCAGTGGGTCAAGAGGGTGGTTACATTCTCTGAGCCAGGAGAAGGCTATATAATCCCTGAGGGGAGGCATTGCTTTGGGGCTCACTCTGAGAAGTGTGATTTGATCTGATGAGACTCTGGGAAGCCATTGTTGAGAGCCCCCCCAGCTTTGAAAACCCAGATGTTGATGCTTCCCTCTCTGGTAACTGTGATTTGGTATTGATGTATGTCATGTTGGGACAGTTTGGAAGCCTGTCTGTTTGATCTGTAAGTTCTGTCTGTATAATCTGAAGTTCAGGGTGCTGATCTTTTCCCCCTGAACTAGGTAATATATGTTTGATTAAAGTAAGCTTGTTAACCCATTTTGAGTTGCCTTCCTTTTCAAAAGCAGATCTAAGAACCTGTGTTGGCAGCCACTCTGGGGATGCTAGGGTGCTGCTGCTACAGAAGGTCAATGTGCTTGCAAAGGCATTTGCTACTAATGGGTGTAGGTAAAAATTTTGTGTCTTTGCGTGTGTGCGTGTATGTGTATAGAATCTGGCAAACATTGCCAGGATTGTGAGGGAACTTGTAGACAGAGGAAATGAGGGGAAAATGAGGGGTCAGTGGGTGCCACAGTAGGATAAGGCAGATGGGGACTTCTGTGGTCTAGCACAACTGAGAGTCAGCAGGAAGGCCAGCAGGAATGGGACAGTAAGCCTGAGGAAAAAGTATGCTCCCCTACAATGCTGATACCCTGTGGTTATAGCTCTATGTATAAGGAGGCAGAGTAGTATAATATACAACGTGTTTTAGACTTGGAGTCATGATGGGACTATATTTGAATTCTACTGCTGATATTTACTGGGTTTCTGAGCATTCACCGAATCTCTTGGAGTCTCAGTTTTTGTTGTGGTGGCTGTGCCTGATTTTTACTGTTTGTTTGATTGTTTTTGTTTTGTTTTGTAACATGGAGATGAAAATTCCTCTAATAAATACCTGAAAGGTCAGTTGTTAATTTCCAATGAAATGATTGATGTATAAAAGCACTATTAAAAAAAAAAAACTATTCTGTACTATTAAATCAGAGTGCCTTGATGACCAGATGAGGTGAAATGTCAATTTCAACCCAACAACTCAGCATTCAGTATGTGTTTCTTTGTACTACATTAATCTTCAAAGTGGTTGATTTCTTTAGATAACATTTGGCACAGAAGTGGAAGGTGTAAAAATAGACTTATCATTTTTGAGGTCTATCAAGTTGGTTAAAATTAAAGGACAAAAAAACTGTAAATGGGAATAATTTCTGTGATTATACTGTAAGGTCTAATTCCTACAGTGCACATCAGAACATGGGACTAGGAGGCAGAATTCTTTCCCTGGTTAGGGGTGTGACAGTCTAGCTACATAATGAGAGGTCTAGTGTTTGGGTCCTTGCTAGTTGGTATAGAATTTTAGACATAGAAGGATGCTAGATATCACCTAATCTCACTCCCCTATCTTATAAGTGAGCATATGGGAGCCCAAGGAAGTTAAATGACTTACTCTAGGACAAAGAGCATATGATAAAAAACAAAAAAAAGGGAAGGCTAGAATTTAGCTCTTCTGCTTCCTAATCCACTGTTGTACTATGCAGCATGACTTTTGTTTCAGTGACACACAAGAATGGATATTGATCTCATGACTACCACCATTTTCCACCACTATCATTGGAAACTGGAATTTCTCTCACCATAATCTTCTATTCTTCCATCTTATTCTGTGCCTCACTCCTCCTAAAACTATTCTGCAGCACTCTGAAGTCATGTGACCTCCTTTTGGTATACCCACATAGCTTCAAAATAATGAGAGGCTTTGTATTTACTCTATGTTTTGGGTTTACTTATCTCTGTACATATTTATTTTACCCAGTACATAGACTACAATATCCTAGTAGGCAAAGGCTATTCTCTTTTTGTTTCAGTGCCTACTATATTGTTGACACATAGTAAATGCTCAATAAATGACTGTAAAAATTGAATAAAATTGACTATTGTTACCAATTTGCATATTCCTTTGTCATTTATATGTATTCTTTCTCCAAGTTAAACTAAATCACAAAGTATTTTAAGGTGGAGGCCATGTTTTTGTTTTGTTTTGTTTTCTCTTTGGTGTGTATCCCCCAGCATACTGCACTTTGGACACAGATATCTGGTTAATGTTATTGACCTAATGATACTGAATCAGCTTTTTTCAGCACTTAAACTGGAGGGTCTCTCAATGTCCCTTTGTTACAAGAAGTTTCTTTAATTTTTTTTAAACCTGAGTCCAGTTTGATATCTCAATATAATTGGTTTCCTTTGTAATCTTATAAATTTTATTTTAAGCATTTACATTTTTTTTCATTCTGAGAAAGGGCCCATGGTCTTTGTCAAACTGCCAAAGGGACTGGACCATACACACACACAAAAAGTTAAAAAACCCTGATTTAAAAGCTATATTAACTCAGTCAACTTAGGTTCACAGTAAAACAAAAAAAACTTATTTCTAAATCACATATCCCCTATTATCCATATTCATCCCTGTAATGAACTGGGTACCAAGAGATAGTTACATTTTTCAGAAAAAAAATAAAACAAGTAACCATTTCCTGCAGTGATCAGTAAAGCCAGAAATTGATGCTTTGGAATAGAATGTCAAATCCTATGGTCTGACCACCACTTGGTCCAGTGATTCTGTCATTTTCAATCACTAGTCCCCATCATGTGAAACCACACACTGCTACACTGGGTCCTAGCCCTACTACCACTGTCCCAACCTCCAGTTGTTTTCTTAGAGGCTTGTATGTCAAATCTACCCACCCTTGCATCCATGGTGGCTGTTGTTTGTAGCACAAGTGGCTTAGTAAATAGCTTGGCACACAATAGGTACCTAATAAATGCTTATTGACTCACTGCCTGACTAAACCTGGACATAATTATGCAGAGTGAAATTTGTCTTTGGCATACTTAGTTTTCTTTCCTTTGACTTTCACTCCAACCTTCCCCATCCTTTCCCCTTCCTAAACTAAGTACTTTGTTTCTCTCTCACTTCCCCTTATTAAACCTTGCTCTCAGGAAGGAATTAGTCATTTAAACCTCAGTGTGAATGTTTGTAAAGATATTAGCTAGCCTACGGGTATTTCTTATTTCCATTACTTTCTCTCTATTATCAGAATTTCATTCACCCTGAAGTGGTGGTAAGAGGGGAGAACTTTTGGGGAACCAATTAGCATAGGAGATGAGGATCAGAAGTCATCTCACATAAGGCAGAGCTGCCTTTGTCAAGCTAACTAGGATTCTAAATATTATTATTTTTAAAGTTTATATGCATTTATAATCTGTCCCTCCACATCCATTGAACTAATAATCATAATAAAAATAATAACCTAAAATAAAATAAAGTCTAAAACTAAAAAACAAAACCCTCGTCATAAAAGCATATATTCTAGCAAAACAAATTCACACATTGACCAAGTTAGACAATGTATGTCTCTCATGCATTTTAGGTCCATTACCTTTCCAGCAAGAGGTAAGTAAGCGTCATTCTTCTGGGTTCTGTTTTATCATTGCATTGTTCAGAATTCTAAAGATAAAATACTATTTCCAGGATATCCCCATGCAGGCTGTCCTTCCTCTCTCCTTTCCCTGCCCTCCCCCTACTACCCGTAGTCTGCATCAGCTATATTGAAAGGTCATCTATGCCTGATTTACTATAACACTGTTCCCTCTGCTTTAATCCAAAAATGGTACCCTGGTGACTTCAGAGTTAGTGCTCCTCCCTTAAAATGTAACTGAATACCAAAGTGTGGTTTATGATAGGTGTTCAGACCTCATTGAAAAATACACAGAAAAAAATTAAAATTAAAAAAAGAAAAATACACAGGATGCCTGAAAAGAGTTAATGTTGCTTCAAAGGATTTCCAGCCTACACCAAGGGAATAGTTCACACATTAGGAGAATCCCTATCACTTCAAAATTAAGGAACACAGGTGTGCACAAAATGACCTGTCAGAAGAAACGAGGGTGCCTTTAATGAGGTATTGAACCCTGGATCTGAACTGCTTTTTTCTTGCAATCCCAGTGTGCCATAACTAAAGCAAATCACCTCACCCCGGGGAAGAGATGAGAAATTTTGAGGGCTATTGAACACTGAGCATTCCTAGAGTGGATCAGCAGAAAGTTTCTTAGGACATGTTTTCTAGTGATTATGAGGCATTGAGATGCTCGATGGCCCACAAGTGCACTGTCACCAATGTGACAAGGCAAATGTGCACATTGTGGCAAACCAACAAGACAAGTAGAAACATGTTCTACATACCAGGTTTATTGATGCTCCTGGCAACAGCAGCAATCCCTCTGGAGAGGGATCTCTCCAGATCATAACCGAGGCCCTGGTCACTTATTAAGATGGCATACAGAATACCTGTTTAGAAAACCTGAAACACATATCCAGGGGAAAGAGAAAGGGCTGTCTTATCATCAGGGATACTTTTTTTAACCCCTATTAATAAGCTTTAAAATTAAACTTAGGTCAAATTTGGAAGCACTGAGTAGGATAGCAGAAAAGAAATAGGAAAAGACTGGCTGTCAGAAGTCCTCGCATCAGGTACCCCCTAACTTGAAAGGGTCATAAGATCATAACTGGAGGGGACCTGTGAGGCACTTGATTCCAAACCTTTTATTTCACAAATTAGCAACTGAAGCCCAGACAAATTAATGACTTGTCAGAGGATCACTTGGTTAATAAGTAGTATTAGTGAGATTTGAATCCTCTAACTCCAAATCATTCTGTCATAGCATGGAGTCTAGAATGCTATCATGGTTAAGAGTGAGGGGTGCATTTCTGGACCAGAAGAATTTATGCCCAATGAACCCCTAATTCTTTTCTTCACTGTTCTTCCTGTCATCCCTCTACCTTTAGCTCCCCACATAGCAGAGTCCAGAGGACATTGGCTAAAAATTCCCTGGGGCACAAAATTGATTTAGTTACATAAAACATTACCAAACATTCAGCCATATGTGGGCTGAAGTATACAAGATTAGGAGCTCTGCTTTGACTAACTGGGGACGCTTCTGCAAATGTTGTACAGGAAGGTTGAAATATATATGCGTAAAAATAATAGTAGCTCACATTTATAAACTCCTTCATAGTTGCAAAGTATTTTGCATATATTATCTAATTTGATTCTTAAGTCATGTCATCTTCAGTTAGAATATTGTCAAATTCCAGGAGGCAATTATAATCATGGATTTACTGAACATAAGAGCTAGAAGGAAAGTTAAGAAATCATCTGTTCCAACTCCTTTATTTTACAAATGGGGAAACTGAGTCCCAGAGAGATCAAATGTTTTGGTATATAATATAATCAGAGTCCAAAACAGAACCTAGGTCTTCCGTCTGTTGTCAATGGCTATTTTGTAAAGCCTAGAAAAGTCACAATCACTGTAGTCAGTCACCTAGTCTGGTAATATAATACATAGTGAAGGAATTATAAAGATTAAAAAAGTGGCTAGGTTATGACAGGGGTTTGTTGACTGATTCTTGTCAGGATATAGTTTAGAGTTCTTGAATCATTACTTTGGGTTCCTACTCACTTCAGGTTAAGGAATAGAAGAGGTAGAGAATATAAAAGCCGGTATGAGGGGATGAGGTATATTCAGAGCTAGATGTGACCTTAGGATTTATCTAGGTCATCCTCTTTATTTTACAACTGCAGCTTCTTGGGTACCATCTGCTGAACCCCCACAAAGAGTTCAAATCAACAGGATTTTTATTGGCAATTTATTGATCTTGCCACCCTTGCTCCCACTCAGTCTGAAAACTGGGAGTTTCTTTGTTGACTCAGATCTATAAATTCAGTTGATCATGATGCAGGAAAGGTACAGCATTGATAAAATATTTGTATACCTTTACAGAAACAAATGTTAAATCAATTAAAACAATACCATCTATATTCCATGATAAGTAGAGGGTTTCCCTCCCTAATGAAGCTTTACTAAACTTGTGGTTCCATTAGTGAAAACATGAGATTAATGTCATAGTTGTCATGTCTGATAGGCCTGGGACTAAAGACTTTACAGAAGGGTCCAGTATGTGGTAGGGGGAGGAGAGACTGAACAGGGGAAGGGAGGGTTAAATTGGAAGATATTCCTGAAACAGGCTTGGTAATGGATCCATATGAGCCAGAACTATGATCTCTTAGTGGGAAGAGTGGACCAGTCCTGGGACTGCCAGTTTTTACATATGGAAATTAGATGTGATTCTTTTCCTTCTAGTCTTGTTATGCCAGCATCCCAGCTACAATTCATTTCTTTCTTCATTGCTCTTGATAGTTGCTTTCTCCATATAGGTCCTTGCTTGGTTCATCTCTGCCTGGTCACTTTAGGTATTATTGAAAGCATTTCCTTGTCCAGAAATAAAATAAAAAGCAATCTTTCTCTCAAAAAAAGAAAAAGTGGGCTTCCTTGGCCTTAGTACAAAAATGTCACCAACCATCTTATTGTTTGAGAAGATCTTTTCTCAAAATGGTAGAATTGGGTTAGTAAGGGTTAAGGTAGAAATCTGCCTTTTCAAGAGTATGGTGTGTGGAGATTAGGGAGGCAAGAAGGTTGGCACCTAGATAGGGATGGGAACTGGAGCTGAATATAAACTGGCTCCACTAACCAGATAGCTACCACTTGCAGAAATGAGGAACAGATACTTGGAAAGATGAACTCACCGGCTCAGTGTCCAAAAGGCAATATGTTACAGAGCCAGAATTAAGCCCAACTCCTCTGACTCCAAATTTAATGCTCTCTTCACTCTAAAACACTTGTTCTCAAATCTCCA